>BPLR01003364.1:0-92631 GCA_021605095.1 Caerostris extrusa
GAAGTATCTTTATAAATAATTGTATTGGTATTTTAAACGGATACCAATAATTTTGGCTACAAAACAAGACACGTATATTTAGTTAGTACTTATGGATTAGAAAAGAATATTATAAATAATTAACAAGAATAATACAAACGTTTCTTAAATGCATTTCTTTCTTTCATGTTTTTGTGGAATGTGTAAAAGAGAATAATGAGGTTACAGCATTTTTTTCCCACTATAAGAGTTTTGATATTTCATTCCCAAAGAAGAGAATGGTATATGTTATGTGAAAAATATACAATAAATCCATTACAAAAAATTTCACAGCAAATGATCTTTATTGTGAATCGTTCTATTACATGCAATCGGTGTTTTTGTACTAAGGAGAATGACCTGTCACTCAAATCTGTTAGTGCCATGTATATTGAGACCTCAAGAAAATAGCTATTGTCTGTGCGACTTGTCACAGATCGAAACAATTACAGATGGAATATGGATTAAATCATGAGTTGTTCCAACCTGATTGGTGATACACCATGAGCTGAGAAAGTGTCTACTTCATCTAGAGGTGAAAACTGACCGCCTCCCCGTATTGGTGACTTTCTTAAAGGGGTTTAAGTGAAGAACGGAAAGTGGAAAAACTACACTTCTGGTGGACTCTCTGCGATGAGTGGACCAGAAGTGTGAACAATTTTTCCGGCCGGCAACTTTCAAGCGGCATACCGTTTACGGAATACCAACAGGGAAATACCTCTTAAACCTCCTCATTTTAATTAATATATATGCTTGGAATTCTAATGCTGCTTAATTAATGTTAGTAGATAAAAGTTAATAGTGTCTAAAAATTCAAATTAAAAGTGGTACTCAAAAAATTAAAATTCGATTGATAAAAAGTATAATACAAAATAAAAAGAAGTTAAAAGTTAAGTTTTAAATTCGGTACAATTAGGGACCAGTTGTCGATGCCAGGGGACTTACTCTTAATTAGGTACTTACTCTTAATTAGGGACTTACTCTTTCTCACCTTTCTTTCTCTCCAAACATGGGTGACCCTGTATGTTGCAGTACAACGATCAAAATGTGATCCGTATATATATGTGTATGATGATAACCGTATCTTTAATCGATATATCACTACATATATATGTAAGATTTATTAAAAATAAGATAATTTTGAAAGCATAAAGATAGAAATATATTTATAGAAGTAGATGTTGTATCTTGATAAGAAAGTTATATTTTGATAAGAAACTAATAATAATAATAATAATAATAACTAATAATAACTAATCTTGATAAGGTATACTACTTTGATAAGAAAGTTATTGGAAAAGGATGACATGCGAATTCTTCAGTGGAAGGTCAGGAGCCTTTCTCTGTGACTTACACAGCCGATATTAGTGAAATAAATTGATTGATTGGAATGCCAAACGTTTGATAACTCATTAATATGGTGTACATGAACAATCACGTCGGCTCTACTGTGTGTCTTAATTTTTACATTTAAAAAATTTTTATTTTCTTGACATTTCATTCTTTTCTTCTTAAGAGAACAAATATTATATTTGATCTTAAATGTATAATAACTAAAATTCACAGGAGAAAATTTCAAAAATTATAAAATTGAATAAAATCTTAAAAATGATAAAATTGGCATGCATATAACATATAATTGTAAAAACAGATTTATGTAGCAAATTTCATTGAAAACATATAAATTACAAATGTATAATTATTTTATTCCAGAAAATTTTTTTAAAATTACTCATTTTCTAAGAGTTAATAATAGTCCAATTAATAATATTTTAGAATATAATATTAATAATTTACTGGGAATATTATTTTGATTGTCATACAAAGAGGAATAATAATAATAATAAGCAAGAAATGGAGCACAAGCATATATCTGAGGCCCAATTTGCAATTTGTTTTCATTTTTATCATATAAATAATGTATTTGTATGTAAAGGTACGCAATTTTGTTATTTTTCGACAATTATGAATTTTTTCACTCAATTTTTCAGTATTTTGTATGAAATTTTTATGTTAGAATGTCGATTAACTCATGTCTAAGAGCAATTTCATTGGAGTTATTCGCAGAGTCAATTATTATGAATTATTAACAGATTTTTTCAAAGTTAATCAGTGGGTACTTTTATTTTAATTTAGGGCCTGTAACCACAATTCATTTTGGTCCTTTAAAGATGTCTTTTCACATTGAAAACAAATTAAGAATTTGGTATCTAGATCAACTTTGAAAAGCAGGCTTTAATGATTATGACTCATGGCGAAATATTCCCCAGCTTCTAATTTCATAGGTTCAACATGTAGTAACGGGATATAAATTTAAAATTTACGATGTGTTAGATACTTACAAAAATTCTTTAATCACAGATATTTTAAATGCAAACGACATCGATGAAATAAAAACGCTTTTAAAACGTGTGAATAGACTTACTTAATGCCCGGAAATAATTTGAATGCTTTACTTGATGTCTTATCAAAATAGTCACTTTTTAATATTTATTTTAATTGATATATTAGAATTTTTATTGATACATTGTTGAAAACTCAAGAATATTTGTTGATAAAATACTAAATATCTCAGAAGATGATTAAAGGAATTCAAAAGAAAAAAAAGTAAGAATCACGTGACATTAATAGTCTATTGTATTGGTATTATTAGTATCAATATATAATTACAATTCATCAAAATATGATATCCTTTTCTAAGCAATTCATCTATTACATTTTTTTTGAATTAGAAACTTTTGACGTACGTTGGCAGATTAATATTGTATTCTAAAAATTCGTTACTTCTTGAATGTACGTAAAATTTTACTTTAAATTTAGTTGTAAAAAGTTAGTACTTTAAATTTAGTTGTAGATTTCAAAGAAAAATGTAATGTAATAAAAGGTTTTGATCAAGATGTTTTCAAATGTCAGTTAAATGTAGTAAATGTAATTTTGTACATTAATATAAAAACAAGTCCCCAATAAGAAGGCTATTTCTTAGAAATGAAATAAAAAATATGGTTGTTAGCATCTGATCTCTTAAAAAGTCAAGAAAAATTTGAGAAAATTTGTGCATAATTGGTCTACTTTGATAAACTAATATTGATTATATTTACTTTTTTTATATATAACAAAACTATGTATTGGAAAAAAAGGAAATCATGGTAAAAACGCTGGAAAAACTAAAAATAGAAACTTTGAAATAAAAATTTCACTTGTACATTTTCAAATAAAATTCTTCATTATACTTGATGTGATGATTATGTAAAAGCATTTATTTCTAAAAAAGTAATTTACTCATTTTTTTTTAAATTGTCAAAATGAAACAATATTTTAATATTAGAAGCTCGGAATGTTTTCATTTTCTTTAGAGTGTATAATTAAGTTTTTTTTTTGGGGGGAACCAGGGTGAATTAAAAGTGATGAAACTTGTTTCAGAATATCAGGGCCCGAATCATTATTAGAATTAAGGGTTTGAATAAACGATGGGAACCTGTAAGGCCCTTAGAGTATCGTTCTAATTTGCAATTTAACTTGAAAGAGGCCTAACATCTGCTTTTTCTTCTTATTCAACCAACATTGGCCTACTAAATCTGTCTAGTCAATGAATCTAAATCAGTCAGCTTTCAGTCAAAAATTAAATTAGTTAAATGAGGGGCCACATAAAATTTTAGCTGTTTCCGCATAGAGAAAAAAAAAAATTATTCTTTCATATAACTTATGCTTAAAAACTTATGTAACTTATGCTTAAAAACTTATGTAACTTATGCTTAAAAAAACTTATATATGCTTAATAGAAATGGAGAACTGTAAAAAAAGTCAGCATATATATTGAACACTTGCAGAGAAAACAAATGTCCAATAAACATTACACATAAAAAACTTATACTAAGTTTATAAGGTGAGCATTTTTATTTTTAAAAATTTTGACCTAAAAGGAGAATTAAATTAAAAATAAGTAACTTCATCAGAGACAAATATTAAGTTTTTGAGAATGTTAAAAAGGTAACAAATTGTTACAATTCAGTAAAAAAATTTTTTATCAAGTGCCTTAAATAGATTAAAATGCTTTCTTTTCATATGCCCTTTAAAATTCCTCATTTTAGAAAGAAGCGTAACAATTGTCTATTTTTCAGCCCAATTCAGCAGCACATTACTTTTACAAATATTTAAAAATCCATTGGAACATGTCATTTATGGAGGAGTGTAAGTATAGAAACCATCTTGAATTTACATTGTAGGCAAACGTGACACTCAATTATATTTATAGTACTTGCATAATTTTTTAAGCTCTTGCTAAAAATCACTTTTAGAGATTTCTTTAAAAGATGCATTTTTTCATATAAATATTTTGAATAATATAGGCAGGCCTTAACTTTTCATGGCTT
Organism: Caerostris extrusa; assembly: GCA_021605095.1. Classification (NCBI taxonomy): domain Eukaryota; kingdom Metazoa; phylum Arthropoda; class Arachnida; order Araneae; family Araneidae; genus Caerostris; species Caerostris extrusa. Next base: position 4,389 of record BPLR01003364.1, read on the forward strand.
AAAAATACATATAATAATATGTACAGTGCAGGGTATTACAAAAAATGCATTTAAAATCTTGAAATATGCACAAAATTTAGTAAGAAAAGTTCACAATGCCAAAATACACTCAAGTGCCAAAACATTATGACCACCCCTACATTTTGCAATAAACTCTCCTGGATGACGTGGAAGGCAGTGATCAGGTGGAAGTGGTATTTAACTGCTGCTGGAGAGTCTGAAGAATCATTCTTTCACTTAATTCTGTGTGTGATGGGAAAGGCTGTGGATCTAAGCGACTTTGATAGAGGGCAGATGGTAATGGCTCGAAGGCTCGGAACAAGTATTTCCGAAACTGCACGACTCGTGGGTTGTTCGCGATCTGCAGTTGTTAGTTCTTATGCAAAGTGGATGAATGACGGTGAAACCAGCAGTAGACGACATGGTGTTGGGCGCCCACGCGCTATCAAAGAAAAAGGTCGTCGGAGACTGTCTCGCATGGTGAAGCAAAACCGGAGCCAGACAGTGGCTCAGCTAACAGCCCAATACAATGCAGGGCCAAGTAGAATAGTATCGGAGCACACTGTTCAGCGGGCACTGTTGGATATGGGGCTACGCAGCAAACGTCATATTCGTGTGCCTTTGCTGACCAAGCGTCATCGGCAAACTGCACCTGCGCTGGACCCGAGAACATCGTGACTGGTCCAAATCAGTGGGAGAGAGTTGCCTGGTCAGATGAATCACGGTTTGTCATTCATCACACCGATAGCCGTGCCAGGATACGCCGTCTTCCAGGCGAACAGTTGCTCCTTCAATGTACAGTAGGTCATACACAGGCCGGTGGTGGCGGTATTATGCTTTGGGAGACGTTCTCTTGGGCGTCTCTGGAACCCGTGGTTGTGGTAGAGCAGACCATGAATGCTACAGGGTATCTAAAAACATCATTGCCGACCAGTTGCACCCTTGCATGGCCTCTGTTTTTCCAGCTGGAAATGGAATGTTCCAACAGGACAACGTCCCTTGTTACAAGGCTAAAATTGTGTTGGAGTGGTTCCAGGAACATGATGCTGAATTCCAGTTAATGTCCTGGCCACATAACGTAATCCGATAGAACACATTTGGGATGTCCTGGGACGGCAAATCAGAGTTCAAAGACCATCAATTCGCAATACCTCGGATTTGCGTGACCGTTGCTTAAACATCTGGTACAATCTGTCTCCGGCCATCTACCAAGGACTTGTGGCATCCATGCCAAGGCGGGGTTGAAGCTGTGTTTCGCGCCAAAGGCGGGCCAACTCTTTATTGACAGATGTTCATAATGTTTTCGCTCGTGAGTGCATTATTTATTCACCACTAACGAAGCAAAATTGTAACAGATTCAGCGTTTACTTAGATGGCCATAGTGAAAGTAGGAGTAGTTGCATACCCTATAATCACTGTTTGAATGAAGCATTTAAATTTTTTTTTAATCTTTTTTCGTGCTACACAATAGGAAAACTAAGAAAATATCTTAGGATCAAACCTGGAAATAAAGAAGAATATTGCCCAAGACCTATTTCAATCAAAATGCAATTTTTTAGGTACTTACTGACTCACCCATGTAGAAGTTGTAACGTAAAAAGAGCACATTATCTTATCTAGATATGGTAAATGTAAGTACAATTCAAAATCATCCATGAATTATACAAATTCGAGGTTTGAGAATCACCTCTTTTGAGAAAAAACATAGTTACTCCTGACTGTTTCTTATGCATTTTTCCATATATTTGAAATGGAAGCTACGAAATATTTCACATAAGGCCAGTCGAATGATTTATTCAATTAATCAAAAGGTAAAACGGAAAAACGCCCATGTAATTATCCAATGGATGTTACATTCTCTTATTCTAATGGCCGAAAATGTGTTCCATTGGTAAGATTATGCAGCTAGCGTGAAGGAAAGATTAGATTTTCATTTATTGGGAGCATCTATCACAGCATTGCAAGTTAGGTCGATGACGATTATGACGACGTGCATCGTATGTAGCTGTCATATCGAAGGTCAGGCTCTTGCTTCAGAATGCTGGAACGCTTGAGAATGCAAATGCTGGGCAACTATCCCTAAAAATTATCCCATCGTTTGATGCAGGTAGACTCTTCTTCACAATATGAAGTCTACAGACATAAAAAGAAAATTTTATTTCTGATTAAACAATGTTTATTTGAAATTTTCTTTCCAAATTTCTATAATCAATAAAATCTGCAAAAATAAGATTTTTAACGTTTTAAAACTATTAGAAATTGTTGTTTTGCAGTCTATGGCTGCTTAGTATTTAGAAAAAATGTAATGGAGAATTTTTCTGTTTTCAGATTATTACTATATAATTGAATTTTACATCATGACAGTTATCATGACATCATGACGGTTTGGCGGACAAAGATAAATTTTTCTAAAATTTTAAAAAGAATATACAAGTATTAGAAATTAAATATGTTAATGAGATAAATAAAATTGTGATTTCATGTTTAAAAGTTCCTTATAGTGAGGTTCGAAGTGAGATGTACTGATTCTAAGGAACGAGGCTAAATGCTCATCTGTCAGTCTACTTCTGAAATAATTATTTCTAAGGATCATAGTTGAAAGCCCTTGTTCACATATAAAAGATGAAACAAACATAGCACTGATTTTCTGGGTCTGAGATAATAAATTTGGGAAACTTACTTTCTATAATAATTTGTAAAACTCGACCTTTGGCATATTTAGAAACAAATGTTTGAGATGATTGTTACATTGCAACTCAATTTAACCTGCAAATCTGACCTCACTGCTTCACAATTTACGTTGAAAGGCATGGTAAAAATATTCAATTCTGTTTGAAAGGCACTGAAATTTTGAAATCTGCGTTCGAACTCAAAATGCAATTTTTTCAAGCCATCTTCATAATTCTTAAGCTTCTCTTCATTTACTGAAGGCATTGAATTTAACCTCGAGAAATGGGATAAGTCGTTCTTAGCTAGCTGCCCAGCAAACATATTAAGTTTTAGTTTAAAAGCTTCGAGATGGGCCCAGATACCTTCGATAAATTGATTTTCCTTGCATCTTGGCATTCAAGTTGCTCACATGACAAAGAAGATCTGTGAAAATGCAAAGTCCGAAAGCCATTCTGACATTTCGCCCTCCGCAGAACACTGTTTCTCATGGAAGAACGACACAATGTCTTCTTTCCTCGGTAATTTCAAAGTTGTCATCAACACTTCTTATAAATAATACTAATTGAGCAGTATCATTTATATCAGTGCTTTCATCCATAGCTATGGAGCAAAATTTACACTGGCCAATCTTTGACTCTAATTGTCATGTCAAATTTTTATCGATGGCTTCGATTTTAGAAGTCACAGTTTTTCGAGATAAGTTTCCAGTCTCAAAATTATTTTTTAGTCTGGACATAAAACATCACAAACTTGGAGCATGCATTGTTTAACAAACTCACCATCACTGAGAACTTTATTATTTTTAGCAATATTGTATGCTACAATGTAATTTCCATGTGTATCTGCTTCTTGGATATCGTTTATCTTCTTGAAAACATTTTGTCGGCCTGATAATTTTTTACAAACACTTTCTGCATTTTTGTTTTCTTTTCATATTTGGACATTGCTTCGTAATTGGAATTCTTATGCTCAGATGTGAAATGACGGGAAATGTTATATTCGTTGAAGACTGCTACAGCTTCTTTGCAGATGAGACACACTGGTTTTATCTTTTTACAATTGTAAAAAAATATTTCCAGGTACATTCATCATTAAAAGCACGACATTCTGAATCAACTTTACGTTTTTAAGTAGCCCTTATGGGGTTGAAATATTTTAGGAATAACCCAAACGAGCCTAACCTAAGCTATACTTTTAATAATTTCACCACTATTCACAATGATGTTATATGTCCGTAATCTTTCCATACGCAATCAAGAATATTATAACTCGCGCCAAAAGAAAAATCTGCTGGCTGGAACTTAAAAATGCGCAGTCTGCCACACAAGAGGGTCTAATTCACCTATATTCTATTCCCATATGTCTGCTCCCCGTGAAAGAGATAAGCCGATGTATATGTTTACGCCAATCTACAGCTATCAATAACAAAGAACTTCCGCTTTTAACACTTTACGGATTGAAAGCAGCCTATGCTTGCTATTTCCGTCGATTTATGCTGTGTAGAATAAAAATAGAGAAAGTAAAAAAGATCATCAGCAGTTTGCAAAAAGGAAGAAAAAAGAATATAATCAAAGTAGAAAAGGAGAGGGATATATAATATATAAATATTTATTTCTTTTTAATTTGCCTCGAAACGGCAAATTAAAATTCTATCCATGAGCCGTAGTTTGCCCTTCCCCTGCTCTGAAGCCTGCTGATTTACAAAGACAGTATATCTAATTTAAGTATGTTACAAAAATCTACATAATAAAAAGTTATTTTGCAATGGTTCCAGCTCACTGTGCCGACACACAGCCGATTTTTTTAGCCAGAAAGGAAACGAGAATTTTACAGATGCCATGCGATCCTATCCCCTCATCAATTATAGTACGAGTAAAGGCTCGTGCCCACCGAGGCGAGAAGATTTAAGCGACAAGATTTGACCAATCACTAGCCTCACCACTTTCGCCTGAAACCGGTTTGAAATGCACCGCTTCGAGTTGACCCCCTTTCAACTCGAAGCGGAACTTCACTAGGCGCAATGCTATTTCTGACGTTTCGCTCTGAAGGGGTCGAAAAATTTTCTTGCCTGGCGTGTGAATCTTCAACGCCTGTCGCCTCGGTGGGAAGGAGCCTTTATAAAAAGAACGCCTGCATATTTTAAAATTTCCTGCTTCCCCTAGACGACATGCTGTCGCAGCAGGATTGCATTGACTACATTTACTTTTTAACATCGTTTCGTCCCCTAATTGTGTTTTATGCGGGAGAGACACTGCTATAGATGCAAAGACTATATTTACTTGACGGATGCCCCGAGGTATTTGACCATTTATATGATAGATACCGGTAAAAGGAGAGAAACTTCAAGATCTCCGCACTGGTTGAGTGTTGACTTTTAACATTTTTTTTTTTTTTTTTAGTTTTGCATTTAGTTGATTTTAGATGCTGCTGTTGCTTAACTTCGTGTGTATGTGTCGTGTGTACTTGTCACACATTGGTCAATGAATTTATAGGTTCAAGTGTTACTGCTAAAAAAAATAATAATAAAACAATATGTGATTATATAAGCTATGGATGTCCAGCTGTTTGCCTACCAAAGGCCACATTTGAAGATAAACGACTACCGTGAAAGTAGAAATACGAAATAGACATATATATATATATAAACATTATTAAATGCCTTCATTTCTAATGTACTACATCCTTATTTAATTAAAATTTTGAAAACAAATGTCTAAATATTTAAAATTTTAAATATTTTTTAAAGTTTCATATTGCCTAATTATTATGAGCTAACTAGCACTCAATACCCCAAGTTTCGGGTTCGAGTACCGGCGGTGCCATGCATGGAAGCTTGTAGTAGTTCGAATCCCTGTCTAATAGGATCGTAAAGCGTTGAAACGAGGGTAGTGTTACTCGGGTCCGTAGCCTATCTTCAAGATAAACGTGCCCCCTGGGTAGTGCTAAATGAGTAACAGTGGCGCAGCTCTTACTTGGCATAAAGTTTAACTGTATCTGTATTGTCAGCTGCATTAGAACAACAACAACATTATAAGCTCTTATTTAAGTTGCTTTTTACATTGGAGAAATTTTGTTAGAATACAATTAACGAAATTGAAAACTGTTGCAATGATTCAAATTAGAAAATAGTTTTCGAGAGAAAATACTAACTGACAAAAAAAAAACAGGGCTAACGTGAGTCAAGTAAAATCATAAATGCGATTAAAAACTTTCTGGATTTAGTTGAAATAAAGAAAACTCCTCTCTCTCTATATGTATATATATAATATTGATCCACTTGATATTTTATTACAATGATAACTTTTTTTCCCAAACAAGATGGCGGATTGAAATGGCGGAAATTCAAATTGACAAATAAACGTCATTTTGGAGATAGGAACCATTTAATTCTAATATTCATTCAGTTTGAGTTAATTGTACTTATAGTTTCATTCAATTACATTTTATATTGTATTTAAATATCTCTTTTTTTTTAAATATGTATAAAATTCATAAAAATAGCTAAAAATCAATAATAAATTAAACACTACCATAAATTGAATAACTTCAGTTAATCCAACTATTCTCTGAACGTACTAATAGAGAAATGTCGATACATTTTCGTAAATGATGAACAATTATAGAAATATTTCGAATTTATACTAAAGTTAAATCTTTTAATGATACCCAAAGAGTTCGTTTACTGTAGTACTCATTATAAGTGTTTTCGGAAAGTTTAATCCGAATACAAATTTCTATATTATATGATAAACACTCTATAAATAATCTTTGGAATACAAATAGTCTGTATCTAAGAGACTAAAGAAATATGTAGAAATTTGTTAAAATATTATTAATTGTATATTGAAATAAATTATACACTAAATATTTTAAATTGTTTGTTTTGTTCTTTTTATGCTTAAGTAAAATTATATTCATAGGTATAATTGTAACCTTTATTATAAAAGCGAAAACTGTAACGTATATAAGAATTTTTTTATCAGATAGCACTTATTGAAATTGATAAGGATTTACAATTGCATACTTAAGAGATTTTTAATTTATAAGCAGTCATGTAAAACATATTACCGAAAATTTCAAAGCAGTCATGTAAAACATACTTGAAAATCCTTAAGATTTTTGCAATTATTAAAATTAAAACAGAATGTCTATGAGAGCTAAGTAAGTGTAAGCCTAGTAGATATATTTACGTAGCAGAATAGTAAAAGAAATAAAATTTAAGTGAAAATTATTTTAAGTTTGATGGAATAATGTAGGATATTTCGAAATACATTATTTGAATATATTCGTTACGAAATACGTTATTGAAGGTTAATCAATTGTGAAAGTAAAGTAAATTGAAAATATATTTAACTTTATAAATTAGTTTATTTAAATAGTTATTTAATTTTATAAATTAATTGCAAATAATTTTTAAACTTAAAAATAGTTAAATTGAAAAAGAAATATAAATAAAGTTAAATTATAACGTTAAAATTGAAAATAATGTTAACTATTTCAATTTATCAAATTATAGTCTTTCATAATATCTAAAGTCAAAATATTTGAAAATACACGTAAAAAAAACCCAAAAATTGCAACAAAATGATAGTAGTAGGTTTAACATCAATTTTGCAGATAGAACAAAATTGAAATTTATAAATAGCGAAAACAAATACATTAAATTAATAAAAGAAATTGTTTAGCTTTAGTTTATTTTCTTTTATTCTCCAAAAATATATTTATAGTGAAAGAAGGTTGTTTATAACCAAAATTTATTTAGTGTAATTTTAATCAGACAAAAATTATCAGACATAAACAATATAATTAATAGTTTAAAAGTTATAATTTATACGCCAATAAAAATATTATTTTTGTAGAAAAGATTTTTTTAATTTTCCATAGTTTTATATATATAATTCAGTTATATGGGTACACATAACAAAGTAGAATTCTCGTCAAAAATAACAATTGTTTTCTGAAGAAATAATTTTCTTTAAATATTAAATTAGCATAATAAAATATTTTTAATTAACACGTAAAAAATCTTTAAAAAATAATGAAATGATAAAAATAAATTCCTAGTGTATAAAAATATTATAAAAATATCACATTGGTAAAAAACTAATCAACTCGAATAAATCATTATAAAATATTTAATTAAATGAAAAATTGCGAAAATCAGTTGTTTTTTAAAATTCATAAATAAATAAATTTTTCATTAAAATAAATTTTCTGAAAAGAGAAAAAATTAATTTAAAAATAAGTCTAATGATAAAAAAATATTTTCATATCAAGGAAAACCCTTGCATTCCAGAGCACTTATAAATTACTATGATGTTGCCAACAGAAATAAGTTTAAAAGAAAAATATTCTTGTGCATCATGTTCCAATAAGTTACGTCTTATCAGAGCATGTGGAACATAATTCTAATTAAAAGACATGAAACGTATTGATAATATTATTGTATTACATATAAATTTAAAAAAATTATAGAAGATGTATATTTCTTTAAAATATTTGCAAGAAAATTCGTTATTGAATGCTAGTAATATTTAAATAAAATATTAACTTTATAGAAAATCAATCCTTAATAATTATTGTTATAAAAAATATCATTTTGAAATATGTTTTAAATGAAATGGTAAATAAAGTTTGAAACAGATATTTTTATAAATGAAAAAAAAAAAAAATCTCCATACAATTTTATTAATTGGAAAATTAACGCAAATCCTTGTTAAATGCATTTTTAAAACAGAAATAACTCTCGTTGCACAAGTAAAAAGTAACATCCATTAATATGCAATGTTTTCCCGTGCAAATTACTGTCAAATAATAGGCCGATAATTCTAGCTTTTGATGGAGCTCCACCCACACCTTCCAATTCGGAACCTGATGGTCAAATCGAAAAGCGGTTGCAGGGGTGAGTTTCCTGGATCACGAGAGGGGGAAAACAGGATGTGGAACCTGCATTTAGAGCACATCACGAATCCCTTCAAGCCAATTGCTCTATGACCGGATTAATTTGCAGAGAGAAAGGAGAAAATTGCATGATATGAAAAGACTTGGCGCTCATTTTAATTGCATCTGTAAGCACACAACGCGCATCTCCCTCTAAGCCAGCTTTTGCTAAGATCAGAAAATCGCTTTCTAATTTGCACTCCCATCTAGTCTCGCATAAAATTTTAACTTTCTAGTGAGGCGGCTAACATATTTTTTTCTGTCGGAAAAGCATGCACACATACACTGACACTAAAAGTGGATTCCAGACAATTGTGTGTCACAATCAGGTGTGTAGGGTTTAAACTAGAATAGTCACATGGCATATGGATTTATCCAGCCCCTTTTCTTTCATAATATGCCTGAATACTATTTTTTCCTTTCATACTTTAACTACTCTCGCAGGCCTGGAAGTACGCTCTCTCAAAAGTGATCCTATGACGCATGTTTCGTATAATCTAAAAAAACCACAAGTCAAGAACTATATGAAACATTTTATATTTAACAAAACGTTTGCTTATTCAGATGCCTTCTTCGTATAAAAATTGTATTATGAACGAAATCTGCTCAATATGACATATATTTAATGCACAGTCTTAAATAAATAGACTAAAATATTTGATTGATTAATCTCAATTCAATATATTTTCCTGACAAGAATTTCTTAATGAATGAATTAGTTTGTTACGAACAGATTTTTCTACAGTACAGAATTCGAGTTTCTCTAGAAACAATCAGATATAAATGTTCCCTTAGTATCAAATCAAAATTTCCATACATCTCAACAAGACTTAAACTATTAGTAGTTTGGTGTGAATGATGTAAAGTTAACCTGAAAGCTCAAATCGCTCTTTAATAAGCACTGAGTGATGCTTCTAAAACATTTTAGAAATATATATAACACTACTCTCATTCTTTTTCAAGTTTGAATAAAGTTCTAAACAAGAGTTTTGTAATCTCGACGATGTCTCAAAGCATTCTTTAGACATTCCAAATAATGTATTGCCTTTTCATGTGATTAAGATAAATAATTTATTTCAGATTTATTAACATTGAATTTCTGGGAAAACAAGAATTTTGCAATACAAGTTTCTAAATTCTGTTGGGCACTTTGGGTAGGTAAACATTCATTATTTACCTTCGTGGTTTTCACAAAGAAACTGTTGATCGTAAAAAATGAATTCCCTTTATATGGATGTGGTTATTTTCCGCTATCGATAATTCATCTGGACGGAGTGTTGGATCAATGTAGTTGATATTTATTTTGATTTAGTTTTAAATTTCTTTTCAAAATTTCAATATTTTTTTCCGGGCTTACGCCAAATAAGTCTACCTTTCAATTCATGAACTCAACTATTTTTTTTTTCAAATAGTACAGTATCTTAGGCAGTTTTAACTACACAATTAGATTGAAATATCTGGACAGATATACGAGAGCAACATCTGCATATATAGAACCAGCATTCTTCCTATTCTTTGACTTAGAACTAAAAAATTTCACACTTTAGGATTTTTCTTGACGATTATCTGCTTTTTCTTGTAGAGGGAGTCTTTTCATAACTGGATAACGTTTTCTGAGGAATTTCCTGATTTTAAGAGTACGAAATAATAAAATAAATCAAAATGTCTATGAAAACAAGCAAAACACATTATGACATTAAAAATTGCAGAAAACAAACTCTAAGACAAAGTCACTTAGACATCATAACAAATTATACTTCATTTCATACTAAAGAAAAAGAAAAGCTTTGCACTAACACTAATATACACTCATGTCCATAAATTAAGGATAATTCAGAATCACACAGAAATTGAACTCTAAAATAAAAATTTCACCTGTAGAATTATCACACACATCTTGCAGAAGAATATGCAAATTACAGGAAACCACCAGATGGCGCTGATAGTACGTCACAATGACGAGAGTGTAAGAGAGGGGTATATAAGGAATGATGGCAAAGAAGTAAAATTGTTCACAAGCGCTTTAAAAAGCCTTTCAGTGCAATAACCGCATAGTTATGGCACAAAGGAAGCATTTGGATGATTTTTTACGTGGTAGAATTATCGGACGACTGGAATGTGGACATACCCAGCTGGAAGTATCCGAGGAACTTGGAATCGCCCAGGCATCTCCAGGCTTTGGCAACGATTCCAAGATGATGGTAATGCGAGTAGATATTACAGCACAGGTCGCCCCCGAGTTACAACGCTGAATGAGGACCGGTATTTAGCAGTTACTGCCAAAAGAAACAGACGGAGCACAGCATCAGACCTGTCTCGTCAGCTCTCTTCAACTACCGGTACGGCAGTTTCAAGGCAGACCGTGTACAGACGCATAGGGCACATTGGTCTACATGCTCGTAGGCCTGTCAGATGTGTTCCACTTACCGCAACTCTCTGTCGCCTGCGATTAATCTGGAGTAGAGAGCATGCAATGTGGACACCGCAACAGTGGTCTTTGTTTTGCCTGAACTTCAGTGGTTTAGTTTGCAGTCTGATTCTCGCCGGACTTTCATATGGAGAGCGCCAGGTACCCGTTACCACCAAGAGTACACCAATGAACGACACCGATACGGTGGTGCAAGATGGCTCGTTTGAGGAGGAAGTATTCTTGGTTCCAGAACTGGCCTGCATGTTCAGAGTGTAACGATGACAGGCCACATCTATCGGGATGTCATTCTGGAACAACATCTACGTTTGTTTCCGGGGCGCCACGTGTGCTGAATTTCTGTTTATGGATCACAACGCCCGTCCTCACCGTGCAAACATTGTAGACGAATGCCTTCAATTGGAGGATATCACCCGTATGGATTGGCCAGCATACTCACCGGACTTCAATAGAGCACTTGATATGCTTGGCAGACGAATAGAGCATGTGTGTAGAGGGATATGCTTGGCAGACGAATTGCAGCCCGTCAACCCCCTCCCACCTGTCACTACCGGAACTTCGGAGGGTATTGCTTGATGTGTGGTGTAATATTCCCCAAGATCAGATTGATAATTTGATACTCAGCATGCCTAGGCATTGTAAGTCCTGTATTGCATCGTCCGGGAGACATACTCCATATTAACCATCATACTAACCATGTTATACTGTTTTTTGTAAATATGTTCTTTTTTGAAATTTGCTCCAGGAGTAAAAATCGCAATTTTTATTAATTATGTCAAACATATAGCATCTTTTTTTGCTCTTTACCTTTTGTTTAATAAATAGACTTTACAAATAAGTCAAATTTGTTTTGCTTCTGTCTCTTTCTTTGCCTGAACTTCATTATCCTTAATTTATGGACATGAGTGTATTTAAAAGGTCAAGCGAGATCTACGTATCTCTTTCCTTCAAAATGTTTATTTGAGGGCTCTAACTGAAAATAGAGAAGTTTGTTGTGATAAAATTAAAAATTCTGAAGAAGAAGGAACATAAAATTAGTAATCGGAAGTTTTGTATTAAACAAATATTTTCGTTTGTTTGAAATACAAATTATTTAATGTAGTAAAAAATATTCAAATCCAACAAAAATCAAAGAACTTCATACTTACATTATATTCATTAAAACATTAAATTGGAAAATAAATTTATATTTATGCGACTGAAAAATAGACAAAGAAAAAAAAAACTTTATAATGAATGCAACTATCACCACCCTAATTCAAGATATCTTTAGTTTAGAATTTAATTTTTAATCTTGAAGTTTAGCAAAGTTCAAGTTTTCAATCAGGAAGTTCAAGTTTTCAATCAGGAAGCATTCTGAAAGTGTGTGAACACTGAAGAATAAATGCTGTTTAAATTGTTTTTTTTTAATCCTTTCATTTTTTATTTCGATGTCTATTTTATGCATATTTCCTAAATATTCTGATAAAGAATTTTTTATCAATGGATTTTATACTTCGCTACCTATTGGAATTATAATATTTACGAGAGATGTTTTGTATTTATTACTTATAATTTAATCATTCAGTATTTCAAAAGTATCAAAAGATAGTAAAAATACTGAAATTGAAATATCTAAAATAGGTTTTGTATTGCTTATTATATTATTTAAATTACTTTTGGTATTCATTAATTCATTTGAAAATTATCCACTTTTTTTAACACGCAGTTAATTTATTTTTAATACATGTTTGCAGAGAATAATTCTTACCTTTACATTTTTACTTCGAAAAATTGAAAAAAAATATCTTTGAATTTATATAAAATAATAAATTCAAACTATGTTTAAATAAATTAAATCAATTCTTACATTTTGTGTTTAGATAAAATAGTACTTGGTACGAAGGAAATAAAAAAATTATATTTATTTATCACATGCATTTCTACTTCTACTATTCATGGGCTTAATGAAGAAGTATTTGTTCTTGAATATTGAAAATGTAATAAACATCTTACTGGGAGGGTTATTTCACTAAGTTAATAGATTTATTTAATCATCTTTAAAGTACTTTTAAAAAGTTTAAAATTAAAAAATATGCAGATATTTGTAAAATAAGCTTTTGTTCAATTTTTAAAGTTAAAATTACATCCATTGATAGTACCTGAAATGTGAAAACTCTTGTGTTAATTATATGATTTTAAGTAATTGAGAACGAAATCTTAATGAGAAAGAGTAAAAAAAAAAATTTAACTGAGGGAGAAAGAAATGTCTCATCTGTATCGATGCAGCTCTAATTGATGGTGGTTGTTACAAGAAATAATTTAGAAAAGAAAGAATTACAGTCTCTATAAAGGCAATTTAAATTGAAACTCTTACAAGTGTATTATTGACATTATTTGTCATAGAAAGGAAATGCGGTGGTATTGCTAGTGCAGGCAGGAGATTTTTTTATAAATAAGGGAGAAACAGTGTGGAATAAAAGCGAAATCGAATCTCGGGATTTGATGGTTTACCAAATCGTTGAGCTTTCCCGTGGCTGAATCACCGGGAATCACTGAAGGTGCAGGGGAGGTTGCAGTAATTCCACAGACATTGTTCGATTCGCACTCATTAAGTAAGCAGTAAATTTTTTTAAAAAAAGTTGTTTTTTTTAATTTTGTTTCTACTTCGAGATTGAAATATTAATGAAGATCTCGTTAAAAATATGCCAAACTTTAAGGTGATACATTAGTCAACTTAGTATTGTTGGAATTCTTTTGGTGAACATGGGTGCAACAATTCAAGGCAACAAAAATGGACTGGTTCCACCTACAAGTACGTCCGTTTCAAAACTTTGCAGCAGTTTCTCGCAATTGGTTTCAGGTTCCAAGCCGAAGATGGAAAAATAAGGCAAATGAGAATAGTGAAGAATGTTCGACGGATCAGAGTTGTTTGTTGTCGAAAGTTTTTCTTTTACTGAAAAGATAGAAAAGTTTTTGTAGGTAACATCCTTGGCCTTTTGGTTATTGGGAAAAAATGAATTTTTTATTATTTTTTATGCGTACATCAGGAAATGTATCATTACCAATTGCAATCAAAGCGTTGGTGATGAGGGGAGAGCATTATTTTCTGAGAAGAGATTTGGGCTTCGCATTTATTCCTCGTGTTATAAAAATGTCTTGCGTCCTGTTTGCACTTCGTATAATTAAAAAAAACATCAAAATCGCTTACAAACAGCCAAAAGTTGTTGCTAGATACTCACATACAATAACATCATAGCTAACAAGTATCCCTATTTCTGAATCCATCCACAGTAATGAATAGTTCGGAAGGAATTTAATAAACAAGATGGATGTAGGTGCGTTAATAAAAGTTCAGAATTATGAATGCAAGTATTTTGTTTTTATTGTGTAATCAATTATTATGTAATCATTTTTAAAATTTAATATAATAAATTATACCCGTCCCAGGCAATTACAATGATAATTGTGACAAGTTCAGTATTTTGGGAAGCCCACCCAACTCTCAACTGTCCGTTGCAAAGTCATGAAAACGATATCTCAACGTTGTAACTAGAGGTTGTATAACTTGGATCAATAATATAGATTGGAATTATACCTCACCACTCTCCCCGAACATCCGTGCACTTATCGTTTGGCATTTGATTCAAATGAAAGAGTCAAACCTCAATCTATCCGTATCACTGATAGGCCAGATGAAGCATTGTTATTGTTTATAATTACATCATACGAACCTTGAATGGAAAATAACTACAAGAAACTATCATTTACTATGAATAAAGTTTTTCTTGCATTAGTTTTGTAGTTCACCGCTTCACACGGAAGGCGATACTAATTTTTTGATTTTTTATTGTCCCATATAACGTGAATCCCAGCTTGAATCACATTAAGCTGGAATTAATTTGGAATCTCTTAATTTACCAACTATTAAGAGATTCCAAAATTGCACCTAAAACTAATCATCTTGACATCGTCATCCCAATCGTGATAACTAAAATGGATAGAAAGCATACCTAACAAATAAATAGCAATTATAAAATTAAAAATTCGATTTATAAGATGGTATGAGGAATGAAGCCTTGTTTTTACTATTTGTCTTCAAAAAAACTTTTTTTACATCTGGATGACATCAACAAATTATACAGTTATTAATTGTAAGTCTTATAATCAACGTAATGTTTTCACATCAGTTAATTACTTAGCATAAAATTACATAGTAAATTTACAGAAAAGGAATCTTAGAAATTCTTAAAAATAGTTTCTATTTCAACTGACCTTTGTCATAACGGAAAAAAAAAAAAAGCAAAATTTAACTTGAGTATTCAACAGCTTGAGATTCTCCATGGTACACAATATAAGGTGCCTTGATAAAAGGTGACAAAATTCTTAAAGAAATAGTAACTTTTAAGGTTAAAAAAAATAATTCTTGTAACGTATTTATACGGCAGGATGCAAATTGATTTTAAAAATAAATAAAATACAATGAATATTTTTTAAAGTTATCTATAAATGTGTAAAATTTTATTAATTTATTTATTAAATTATTTGATAGATTTAAATTAATATACCATTACACGAATTTACGAAAGAAATTGACTATAAATTCCTCAAAAAGCGTTATTTCTTTTTGAAAACCTTTAATTTAGAAAGAAAGCACAGAAACTTTTAGAAATATAAGCAAGTTTATGAGGTCAAGAATGGAATTCTAAACAATAAATTAATTTTTATCAAACACATAGTGCATAAATATAATTATATTAAACTATTTTATGAGAAATAAATAAATGTATAATGAGTGATTAAATTCATAATTACTTTAATATTATAAAAGTTAATTATTTAAAAAATCTGAACAATTAATGATTTTAATAATTACTATCACAGATTATTTAATGTATTTATATACAATTGTCGTGTCAATAAGTTTTTTTTTTTTTTTTTTTATTGAGGTAAAAATCGCTTATAAAAATTATATAATTCATGTATAGTGGTAATATATTTTATATTAATCCCTTGGAAGGGTGTATGCGATTATCTTTTACCGGATTCGAATCCAATCTGTTCAAAGGGATAAACAGTTTCCGGAGGAAGAAGCTCTTTACAACAGTTGTGGCTGAAAGTGATATCTCTGTGCGGTGTTTGAATTGGCGGGAGTTATCTGATATGAATTATTGATGGGGTGTACAGAACAGAGTACATTGGAGGCTGACAAAAAGGACTCTTTGATTTGATTAAGTAACGGCCTTCACTCCCCCACCAATGAAAATGCCCTTAGGGAAAGTCAATGAAAAATCCAGCGAATAAGGAGTGAAGGGGGCGGGTGGTCTAAAAGGACATAAAAACAAAGGTGATGAAGGTATCAAAGAAAGGAAAATCGACGGGGAGAGAGAGAGGACAAAAAAAGGTAACAAAAAAAGGGAATGAGCTGCCCTGAAATGGGAGGGAGATTCGAAAAAGGAAAGATGCCGACCCCTGCACGGGCTCCGAGAGTCAATGACCGAGTCAAGAGGTTTCCTGCCAGCGGCGGGGATGCTCACACCCAAGGAAGAGTCCCATTTGCTGTTGGTCCCTGCTGCCACGTCTTTGAACTGTGGTACTAGACTTCATTCCTCATGATGCCTCTGTTTCCCATGTTGCCTGATTGAAATCATCAATAATTGTAAGTGACTTGATTTATTTAATATTGAACCATATTTTAAAAACAAAAAGTCACGCACGAGCAATGGTTTTGACTGGTGGACATTGCATCTGCATTGCATTTAGACGTAGGTACACTCATATTTTTTATTATTAATTGTTATTATGGTATATTGTATATATATTATATTTGACTAATGCTGATTATAAATTAACTTGTATTAATGTAATTTGTATAACGTAATTTTAACTCTTTAAATTTAAATATTAATAAATACATTTTATTTATTTTTAAAAATATGAAATTTCTTTGATTTATTCCATGTTTATATGTTTCCTTCTCCAACATGTATAAGTCTTTGAAAGCATTCGAACCTGTGGATTTTAAGTAGGATGGGTTATTGCGTATTTCTAGGTATATTTCTTTTAAATGGTTTATTGCAAAATTCTTGGTGTTTAATGTATGTATTAGGTAGACGGTTTAGTGTGTTCTTTGTAGGTACCAGTTATTGTATAAAGATATAAAAGAGTTTAAAGATTAATGTGCATAACAACAACACACAATTAATGATTCTCTCATTCGTCGTCAAATTTTATTTGAAAAGAACGACTGCTTTACTTTCTCAAAACTAACTAATGCTAACTATTAATTGTTAGACATAAATACGAATGGAAAATATTAGCGATTTAAAATTTTCTGATTGAAGTATTTAGCAACTTTCTATTATATTATTTGATAATATTTAATGTAGTTTAAAAACAGTAAAATCATTGATATAAAGGTAATTTTTTTTGAAGGAATTGGTGTGAGTATAAAATAAGAATTCATAAATGATTTTACATCATAAAATAAAATAATAATTTCGATTCCAAGAATTGCTTAAATTCGTACAAGTACACACATGATTATTTGAAATTACTGCCGATTATCCGATTATCAAACAAAGCATAATAAAGAAATTAAATCTTTTCGAATATCAGAGGTTTTAATAAATGTACTTTAAGTACGTGTGTATTACTTTGAAACTTATGTTATTAGTAATGATTATGGCAGCAGTTATGTCGCCATTATTTTGCAATCAAGTTTGCAAATTGAAACTGCCAATTTTCATCGATGACAGATGCGATTTCGAACGTATTTGTGTTAATGATGTAAAAGTGAATAATATAGTTCCAATTCCATCTGATTTCACTCTAATTCCATTCGATGAGTTAAACTGTTTGTTGTGGTGTACAATGGGATGTTTTATCCGTGATTATTAACTATTATAAACTACATACTTATTCTTTTTACGTACATTATTTATTCTAAATAAAAAATGGAAATATAAAATTAACACTTAGATTTTTCCTGACATTCTTAATTTATACTTAAGAATCAAAAGGAGTCATTGGGAATATTTTTATTACTTATGCTTGACACTAATAATTAAGAAACTTCTTCAAAAACTTTCAATACAGAATTATGTATGTAATGTAATTATGAATTCTGGAAACTTGTTGTCATCTTTATTATTAATTGTAACATTTCTTTAAAATCAAGGCACATTATTTCAATTACACATCACTATAAAATACATACGTTTAATGTACTTATTCAAATAAACATCGGTATAAGTTAATTATTTCAGACAGTTAAAAACCTATAAAAGTAACATTTTTCCTCGAATTTAATAAATTTTTGTTTAAACAACAAAGATTGAAACAAATAATTATGACAAATAATAACAGTATGTTTAAGATATCATAAACTACATATTCACATAAAAGATATAATATTTGAAATATTAAAAGTGTTGAAAGAATAAAACCCCATCTCAAATGAAACTTGATGCATTAAGTAATATATATATATATGTGTGTGTGTATGGAATTTATTTGCCCCACTATGCGCCAGTAAGGCGCATAGTGGGGCAAAATACTTTGATTTCTGTTAAAAATTCTTTTTTTTTCCAATTTTCAAGAGTTTTGAGTTTTGAGATGAAATGAAACGTTAAAGATTCGTAGGGTGCGTTTGTCTTGGGGTATTGTACATTTTGCTTTGTAACTAGGCAACATGGCGGGAAGGTGAAGACATGACAATTTATGATACATTTTGTATCTAGGAATATTCATGTAGTAGGTACATTTATGAGAACATAACAAAGAATTAAAGTGGATTCCGAACCACTACAAACACCCATCGCACAACAGGGACTCGAACCGAAACCCGTGGCATTGAGCGCCAGAGCGCTAGTCACTCGGCCATCAGGCCCTAATCATTACTTGTGTGGTATAAAATAAATAATATTCTGTAGTTGAACTTCAGTCTTCTTCTTACAAGAATTGTGTCTCAATGTAGCACTTATCGTTCCTGTTGAAATAATTTGAAATTTTAATTATCTCGCGATGTAAAGAAATTTGAGTAGTCGATGAACGAATGGGTGATATTAGCGGGCCCAATATGGGTCAAAAACTAATTAAGGTATATAATTGGTGATGAAACGTGAGGCTGAAACCAACTACAGAAAGTGTTTAAGCGAATTTCATGGGTAGGGAAACTGTTTAAGTGTTTCCCAGGTTAGTTTGTCTTCTTGTAATTTGAGGAATTAAGGAAAAATTTCAAAGTGTCTGAAATTAAAAGGGCGCGTAAAGATATTTTATATCAGGTTGCACTTGAAATGAATTTGGATGTACAGCCATACATGAAAATTACTAATTTACGCGAACTTATTAAATCCTCTCCTCTGTTCAACAATGGAGACGTCGTTAATTCGCAAATAAAAAATATTGTTGCGATGAAAGAAGAAAAGCTTACACAGGAATATTTAGAAGAGAAACGTAGACAAGACTTTTTAGAGCAAAAGACGAGCCCGCATTAAAGGAACTAAAAATTGAAAGGAATTTCGAACTGGAAAATCACAAGTTACAGACTCCATATTCTGTTTGAACGGTACTGATAATGTAGTGCGGTCTTGAACTTTTTCTGAAAATAATATTGATGTACAGAAGTTGTTGACTACATTTAAGGCCGAGATTGATGATTTTACAGAGGCAGCTTAAGCTATCGAAGATAACTGAACATATTTTGGTCTCTCCCCTGTTTTATGTGTCCCGAGTTCTATTTCCACTCTCATAAATCGTGAATCAGAAGAAAATTTTGATTTTGTAAAGGAACTGTTACTTTGTTTCAAAAATAGTGCCGAAAAGTTTTAATCAGTTATTTTTTATTGATCTGAAGCAAAAAGAGAGTTCCTGGCTTGGTTACTATTTTGAATTGCGAGCATAGTTTGAAAATTGGCTCAAGGTGGTAGACATTTTCTCATTCGAAGATCTATGAAATCTGATCATAGTTGATGAAATGAAAAGTAGGGTTCTCTCTGGTTGAAAAGAACATATGTTTGATGAATGAGATCATTGAAAATTCACCAGATGTTTTAGCTGAAAAGCTCGATGCTTATGACAACATTAGATCCAAGTATGTAAAGAATACTTTAGGATACTTTTGTTAGAAGTAATACTCAGGAATTTGCTTCGCAAGATAGTTATAAGAAGCAAAATAAGCCTCCTTACGTACAGAGAAGATATCGGTTTCTCTAGAGAAAAGAATAAGATTCTTGATATGGCTGCGGTCAATCAGGGTTTATAAAGAAGAAATGCCCAAATTCTTTTCCTGTAAGAATGTCGTGTCAATATGACCAATGTCTTTTAGTAATTATTTTTATGGTAAAATTCTATATTATTATTGTGTTGGTATATTCTATGTGTGTCCCTTGAAGGGGCTGTGTGTGGTCTCCGTACCTGACCGGATGGGTCCCAGTTGGGGATGAAGGGGATATATGTGGAAAATATTTCAATTGGCAGGGGTCATAAAACACTTCGAGGCCACATGGGTCAAGAAATCAGTTGAGCAAGACGGGGATTTGATTTATGGACGGGGGAGCGTCTGCCCAACCGATATAGACTCTAATACGGTGTCGGCAAGCGCCCCCCTGGAAAGTATTTTAATTGGCAGGGGCCATAAAACACTTCGAGGCCAGATGGTCAAGAAATCAGTTGATCAAGTCGGGGACTTGGATTTATGGACGGGGAGCGTCTGCCCAACGGATATAGACTTTTAATACGGTGTCGGCAATCGCCCTCCTAGAATGAACTATAAAATGGAGGTGATGGACATCGCAAGGTAGAGAGAGAAAGAATAGAGACTCCGTAGCTTAAAGGAACGTGACTGATCGAGGATGAGAGAGAGGTACCTTGTCCAGCGTAAAATAGATATATTTAACTGTGACGGTGATTCGAGTGACTGGCTGCTCTGGCATACTTCTATGATTTAACTGGTGAACCCCTGGCAGCAGCGTGACTTGAAAGAAGAAAGTGTACAATCCAAGCTACATTATATCGTCAAGTTTCCCTTGGTCTCCTGCTGACACAAGAGCCCCATGAGCGGTTGGAGTACAATCCAAGCTACATTATATCGTCAAGTTTCCCTTGGTCTCCTGCTGACACAAGAGCCCCATGAGAGGTTGGACGGAGCACCCTTGCTGCCAAGACTTGGATCCGGTGCGTATAGAGCATTATTATCACTAAAAACATTAAGGTTAACAAAAAAAGAAAAGGAGCCCTTCTTCCCCAGCTGTCGGGGCAAATCATGAAACTGTAAGGTCAATCACCTTGTTATTATATTATTGAACATTAATTTAGAATTGAAAGCAACTGTATAAGTTATATTTTATTAAAGGCATTGTTTGAATTATACTTTTATTGATTAAATTAATTAAATGACCTTAACTTCTAGCTTACTATTGTAAATATCAATAAATACATTTTTGTTTATATTTTAAATTATGAAATTTTCGTCTGTGTGTTATTTCATGTGTGTTTCCTTTTCCAACTTACATAAGTCTCTGAAGGCATGCGAATTAGGTGATTTAAAATGTGGTATGGGTTATTGCGGAATTTAATAATATTTATCGTGTGTTAAGTAAACGGTGTAGCTAGTTGTTTATAGGATTGGGTATTATTAATATGTATGTTTAAAAGTAAATGACAACACCACATAAAAATTGGTGCCGTGACCTACCTTCAGAAATTTATTGACTTATATTGAGAGGGATACATGTTCGTGAAATAAATGTATTATATTCTATATATATTTTACCTTATATATATATTATTATTTTATGTGTTAATGTGTGTTATTCTATATCAGTTTTATACATAATTTTATTGTTTCGAAAACTGCAAACATGTTGTCAGTACAAGGAGCACAGAATTTGGATCCAGGAGCGAGTTTGCTCCAAAATGCTTCTCTTATGTCGATGGTACCCTCTTTATCGAGAAAAAATGTTTGTGATTTTTTTCTTCTCTATCTCAGATTGGGCAACTGAGTGGGTGGTCTCATAGTCAAATGCTAATTATCGCAAAATTGAAAATGGAGGGAAATGCCAGAAAAGTTTATGAAGCCTCTTTACAGAATGATAAAGAGTTGACCTACGAAAAATTTAATGAGGCAATGACGTCGCATTTCAAAGAAACTCCGCCTTTTGCAACAGAGTTTGCCAAGTTTTCCCCAGCCGTGCAGTTCGAGTTTGAGAATGTCAAAGACTTTTCAATAAGAGTGCAAGGTCTTAGTCAAAAATGCCTTGAATCCGGTTCGGAAAACGAAAAGGCTTCAGAGGGTTTCAAAGAGAAACTTCTTCTTTTCTAAATTTATTTCTGGTCAAAAGCAAATATAAGAACTCAAGTATTAATTGCAGACCCTTCTTCTTTGCGGATAGGATTTATATTCTATGAGAGATGCTTCCGACCAGGGGCAGAAGTAATTCCCTTTGTAGAATGCCGTATCGATACTGAAAATTACGTTTCGGTTCAGCTCCACCTTAAAGAATCATGTCAGTATAAACAAAATTCTTAGGAAAGAATTAGATAATATTTTAGCTCAAAGGGATTATAGAGGAATGTGAGTTTCCGTATACCTCACTATTAATCCTAGTTCCTAAACCTGATGGTAGCATGAGGTTATATATTGATTACCGAAAACTCAATGCTATTACCGTTGTTCATATGCATCCATTGTCACTGATGGATGAATTGTTGCATGAAGCTAAATATACTGGTACATGCTAACTTCGAATCTTCGATCAGATTATCATCAAATTGGCGTTTATTCACCATTGAAGGATAAGACTGCGTTTGTTTGGCTGTATCAAATTTGGTCTCTGAAATGCTCCAACATCATCAGAGGCTAATTGATAAATTCAGAAGATGTTTAAAAAATATACAAGCTTTATCATATCTTGATGATGTCATCGTTTTGTTTGATACTTTTCAGAACCATATATCAGATCTTCAAGCAGTATTTGAAAGACTTTCCTAATTCGAGTTAAATACTAAATGTGAAAAGTGTCATTCTGCTTGTGAAAAATAAAATACTTAGGCCAATGGTTAACATCCAACGGATTAGAAATTGATTCTGCTAAAGTAGAAGCTATAGTTAGTATATATTGACCTAAATCTGTTAAACAAATACAATCATTCTTACAATCGTGTTTCTGATTAACTATTAATCCTAGTTCTGGTATAGATGTTACATAACGAACTTTGCTGATATTTCCAGACTTCTTCATAACTTCACAAAAATAAACCCATTTGGAATTAGGGAGTTCCAAATAAAAGGAATCCTGTATTGAAGTAAGGAAACTGAACGAACAGAAATGAAACAAAATTATTCATTTTAAGAATTGATGCCAATAACTATGCATTAGGTACCGTGCTTCTCCACGGAGACGACAAAAACAAACTAAGCATCCCATTGAATACGCTAGTTGATTACTTACAGCGGTAGAAAGGAATTACTCAACCACAGAAGAGGAATATTTAGCTATGATGTGGGCAGTTGAAAATTGTGTTGCTCTTTGTGGCAAAGTCAAGAAATCACAGTAATCACTGATCATCAACCGTTGAAGTGGCTGATGAATCTTAAGTCATTATCCCGGATTAACCCAGTGGTCTTTGAAAGTCCAATCTTACATGTGAATTGATTAAATATAAAAAAAGATGAGTAAAGGAAAAAAAGATATTGTGAGGTGGGGTAACTAGTTGGTTGGTGATGGTGATGGATGCTTCAAAGACTGCACATATTCCGTAGGATGTAAAGTTGCTCTTCGGTGGGGCACTCGAAAAAAAGAGGTTCGAATCGTTTATGGAAATGTCCGTGATTTGCTGATCAAGCAGTACATTGTCTTCAGTATAGGCGAGGAAATCGAGCAATATTGAATCGCAAATTGAGCTGTACACTCTTGCAGATCCATGCGCGTATTTTTAGACTTGCTGAAGGAAGTGGTAGCATCCGAACAAAAGAAATTTAGCCACTGAATGATGATTCTGACAGCGAAACAAAAGAAACCCCCTGTTGCAACGAGTCCAACTGTGAATGTAAGGGACTATTGCATTAAATCAACTTTTTTCGTAGCTCCATAAAATCAATTGTTTTGGTATCATGTTTATATAGAAGTAATTGGTTTTATGATAATGTTAATTATAGATTTGCATTAAATCTATATCTCGCATTTCTTAATTTTTTGTGATATTATTAAATATAGGCCTATGTCAACAACTGAGGTATATGGTAACAATTCTGTATTTTGCAATTATTAACTTTTTATGGTGATATCTGTACAGTACTATTGCATTGCTTTTATGGAGAGGATTTTATTAATTGCATATAACCACTATTCTAAATCTATGTGTTGTTCATAAGATGTTCTCATTTGTCTATGTTACAGATAATTAAAATATATTTCTTTTTTTTAAATCAAGAGATCTGCATTTAATGTGATTTTTGTATTTTTTAATGTTATTATTGTAATTTAATGTGATTGTGTGTTTTTCTTCTTAGTTATAAACTCTGAAGGCTTTCGAACACTAGTAGTTTATTTGCGTAATTGGTTACTTCGGTATTTTAG
Source organism: Caerostris extrusa (assembly GCA_021605095.1). NCBI lineage: Eukaryota > Metazoa > Arthropoda > Arachnida > Araneae > Araneidae > Caerostris > Caerostris extrusa. The sequence goes on from BPLR01003364.1 coordinate 28,986, forward strand.
GAACTTTTGTTTTCTAATGCAAGTGGCAAACACTTAGACAGTTGTCTTTGATGCCTTAAGGCAAGCGCTGCACAAATGTTACCCACTTAGAACTACCCAGGAGGCGCGAGGCTTAAGATAAGCTACGGACGCGGAGTAACATTACCCCCGCAACGCTTTACGATCCTATTAGACCGAGACCTACGGTTTAAAGTGGATTCCGAGCCACTACAAACATCCATGGCACCGCCGGGACCCTGAACCCGAAACCTGTGGTACCGAGCGCCAGAGCGCTAGCCACTCGGCGATCAAGTCCCTAGTTTAGGAACTGCATTTATATACATATATATATATGAAACACACGCAGTGGAGTGTGTGTGTGTTTCATGTACGTGTATCAGAACTTCATACCTTTTACTTAATGATAATGCTTTTCTTAGGGCAGTCGAAGGACATATAATAGCACAGACTTTGAAATGGAATGAACTCGCTTTTTACATAGAAGTTTAGATTACATATTTGTCAATTCCGAAACTACACAGCTAAAAAAATATTCTAAAAAAAATATTTTCAAAACTACAAAATTATCCTGGGATTAAAACAAACAGGATGTAATAATAAAAAGGCTATATGTGATATAAATATAATAAATTTTATCTTGATACTAAATATTGTTATTAATATATGAAATTTAGAAGCAGCAATCAGTTATGCAATAAAACACAAATTTCATACACAAGTCGTACATAATTTTTGCAAGAATAGACTATCACAATTTGTTCAAGCATAACTTAAAAATTAGTATATTATAAAGTAGAGAAATTCAACAGACAATTTTTTTTTTAATTAAATTGTGTATTTAAAGAGTATTAAGAATGTATATAAACTATATTCACTGGACAAAAATGGATCACTTTATAACAAAAAACTACAGCATAAAATACTACATTATTTCAATTGAATTCTGATGGCTATATCGATCTATTTTTGTTTCAAAACAGAGTTTTAAAGTTATGTTACACTGAGAAAGCTTCAACAAATATCATGTTATAAGTCCTAAATTGAAGAGCTTTGTAAATAGAAAGTGACTGAAAGCTGTAAAAAGGAAGGCTAAAATGGAGTTTTCAGTTTATTGTAACAAATAAAAACAGCACTTCTCTCCAAGAAACATCCACCTCGCTTTCTACGAAATAATGAACTTCACCATAAGAGATGTTTTTGGTTAGTTTTTGAGAGGAAAATACATAAATTTTGCTAAAAGGTTTTTTTTTTTTCTTTAGTTGTTTAAGTGTTATTTGATTAAATTATTGAATATTCCTCAAAAAAATAGGTTTACGTAAAGTTTTAGTTTTTAATTAATCTTATAAAGATAAGTTTTTATAATAATGAGATTTGTAACCGAAACTATAAAAAAATTTTCCTGAAATATTAATAAATCTATGAAGAATTAATCCAATATCAAAAAAATTTATGAAGGATGTTTGGATTTATATGTTTGGATTGAAAGCGTTGTATAGTTTCAGAATGTTGCTAATTCCATTAATTTTATTTATTTTTATAAATTTGATAATGTCAGTTTTGGAAATAGGGAATCGTCATAATTCTTTGCAAATCAAAACCTATCTGATAGAAGATAATTTTTTCATGATAGTATTAAGAGTTTCATCCAAAGATAAAGTTGTTCCTTCATTAGGGTAGTCGATTACAAAAATTTCCAATTTCCTTATGAAGTTAACTTTAGCATCATATTTATAAGCCTTTTTCCCTAACATTGGCATCTATGTTTGACAGGAAATTTTTAAAAGAATCTAATTTCGTTTCAGACAAAATTTCACTTTTGAGAATTTCTTTAGCAACTTCATTTGTTTTTATCTCACATCCTTTACATGTTTTGAGGGAAATTAACCTCAACGCTCCCATTATGGGTACACCTTCGGACACACAGTCCTATCTTTTCCTTGGATATTCGATCTAACTCAGGATGAGAGATACAAGGAAAAGGTTTCATAAAAAGTTATTCATAAGTATATGCGGTGTAGTGGTTACTGATAACGAAACATTTGCTTAAAACAAGAACTTTTTATTAACTACATGAAAGGAACAGAACTGTGCGTAGACAACTTATAAAAAGTTTTCCTGATTTTTGTTAAAAAATTTCGGAAAGTTATCAAAAATTTTATATAATTTTATTTTACAGGATCTTTTACAATCATTAATTTATTTTTCTTCAATTGTATGGATATAACGCAAATAAGTGAAATTAGGTGTTAATTGTCTAATAATAATAAGATAATTTTAAATATTTAAAATTGAATGTGTACTTTTAAAGAGTTTGAATTCTTTCTTCCTTATCATAAACTGAGTTTAAGACAAATGTGCACAGACATATTAGAAATTATAGATGCTAAAACGATAAGATTTGACATTGCAAAATGATGAAGTTTGGTTATGTATGTAATGCATTTTAATACCGTGTCTGTGATAGTTTATTCTAGTATTTAAAATTCAAACATTTTATGTTATTGTTATATATATTTATATATATATTTCATTGAGCTGTATTTAAAACCCTTATAAATTACTGTTTTAGGATATTACATGCTTATAAAAATAAAGAATTAAACATGTTATTTTCTTTAAAAGCAAATCAAGTAATTATTTTTAAACATTGGTTCAAACGAATATTATTGGATTTAAAATTGATGTTTTAAATTAAGTTATTTAACTACCGTTAATCGATGAGATATTCAAAATGAATTAAATTTCTTTCAGAAAGTCATGAAAGTAAATAATAATTGCATTAGCGTAGTATCATGCTAATATCATGGGATGATCAGCAGAATTCCTTCGATGAATATCTTAACTATTTAATGATTGTATTTTCATTATATGTCATTCTAATAGAAGTAACATTATATAGGATGCTAGTTAGCAATTTTTGTGGTAATCGAAGGGAGTAGATTTTTTTTTTAAAATTGTTGAATGAAATATTTTCAATGTGTATTGTGTACTTACATTCTCTTACGATTATTGACAAAGGAATTAAAACTAATTAATTGGGAATTAATTTAGGACACAATTAAAACTTAAGTACTTCAATGTTTTCACCTAAAAATAGATAGGAAATATAGCAGTTTTATTTTCATGAAGAAATTGAAGAAATATTAAATTAGAATTCTCTGTAAAGATTCTATTCAGGCTATTCAGATATATTGCGATCTCCAAGAAAAAAAAATGCATTGTTTGTAAAACGTGCTATAAATTTCGAGTTCTAGAATGCGCCAGTGATGCTACTTTTGGAGGCTGTATGTAGAGAGAGATAACAATAAATGAAATTATATTCGGATATGTAAAAAGAATAACTTGACTAAGTCAACGCCAATCCATGGTAAACCACTGAGGCTGAAATTGTTGAGAAAAATGTAGTAGAAAAAGAGTTAATTAGGCTAAAGAGATCTGTGCAGTTTCTTTTTCTAGAAGAAGTACTAATAATTTATGTGGACAATAATGCATCAGTTAGACTGGCTCAAAACTCTGAGTTTCATCTAAGAACAAAATTTATTAACTTAAGGCATTTCTTCATTCTTAAAATAGTATTATAATAGATCAATGTAAAATGGATTTCAATGGAAATGCAGGTTGCAGTTTTATTGATTAAGTCACTGAGCACACCAAAGCAGTTGAGGCTATGGGAAAAGAGAAGACTTAAATAAATTGTTGACTGTTAAATTAGAAGTGCAATTATATTATTCCTCTTTTAACAATAAGTGTTGTATTAAAAATAGAAAAACAAAATATGTACTTCATTTACCATATATCCTTACTTCCACCATTTACTATTTCTTCTCCATATTCAATGGCAATATTTCTCCAACTTTAATTGCTGGGACAGACTTCCAGGGGCTCTGTAGAGTTTTCTTTGTCTTGCCTTAAACGTAATAAACTTCACTATGGTATTTACAAAGCTTTAATGGGTTTTTTTTGTTCCAATGCAGCTGACAAACACTTAGACACTAGTCTTTGATGCATTAAGGCAAGCGCTGCACAGACGTTACTCACTTTGCATTACCCAGGGGGCGCGTGTAACTTGAACATAAGCTACGGACGTGGAGTAACAATGCCCCCGCAACGCTCTACGATCATTTTAGACCGGGACCTACGGTTTAAAGTGGATTCGAACAACTACAAACATCCATGGCACCGTCGGGACTCGAACCCGAAACCCGTGGTACCGTGCGCCAGAGCGCTAGCCATTCGGCCATTCGGGTCCTCAGCTTTAGTGATTTAAATAAATTTCTCTCACAACAACATGATAGTCTATAAGGTATCTCAAAAATGTAGCGACTGGGTAAAGAACTATATAGCAACCCATTACCGGAAACGCCATGGTACTCCTCTAGCTGGTGTTCTGGACGAGAAGGTTGGGAGGGGGAGGGGAAGTGAGAATTTTCTCATTCGTACGATAGACAGCATATAAAAAGCATGCAACAGTATATGAAGTGTGAGCTTGGAGACATACATTTATTGTATGGAATAGCGGAAGAGGGGGCAATGGACGAGCAGCTGAACGAATTTATAGAGAAAGCTTCCCAGATACTCGCCTACAATGGTTTGTTTGCACGTGTGCATCAAATTTTGTGCGATTGCGGGTCATTAAGAAGTAGCAGGAGTAGTGAAAGCCTCCACGCTGCGATTAATTGTTATGGAAGAAACTGTGTTGGATAATTCCAGTACCAGCATGCGTACCCGTTGCTTCGGCCTTAATAGTGTCTCTTCGCTGTGTACAGGGTATTTTGAATGTCGAGTCCTTACACATCAAAGGGTTCAGTTACTGCTTCCCGATGGTCATCTTGTATACGTTCGTATACAGTAGTATCTGCAACAAAGTGCCTGAGATGGGAATTCCCTAGCTTATGTGCTGTTCAGTGATGATGTCACATTCAATAGGGATGGGGTATTCAATCAGCGCAGTGCGCATTTATGGGCTGAAGAGTTGGGTGGCAGCACGAGGCATAGCTTCACATTAAATGTGGGAGAAGGTTTGGTCGGCCACTGCTTAGTCGGACCATACCTTCCACCATCCCTCATGACATCCACGAAGTATCGGATCTTTCTGGGGAGTATCCTTCCAAGCTTACTTGATGATGTTAAGGGAATGTGTGGCATCAACATTTTGGACTGACAGTTGGTAGGCATTTGAACAGGTCATTCCCTCATCGATGGATATGGCGGGGTGGATAGGATACCTGCTCCCCGCTGCCTGATTTATCAGACTTCTAGTTTCTTGCTGGACTTCTTGCCTAGAAGTCTTTCTAAGAGGAGTCAAAGCTAACGTGTATCACGATCCTGTGGAGTTTGAAATGAATCTTGTGGCAAGAATCTGCACTGCTGCTACAATTAATGAAACTCCTGATGTGTTCGATGGATAAAGGCTCCGTGTGTGTCAGGAATACTTGGCATCTTATGGTGCAAAATTCGAGCATTTGTTGTATCATTAAAGCTGTATTCATCTCGAACTCCATTTGTACTCAAGAGGTGCAATAAATGTTTCAAATTATTCATTCTCTTGTGTCTTTTCCGATTTTCTATGTGTGACTTACCCTGGCTTTTCCCGTCATGTATTACTATCCAATTCTCAATCCTAATAATATGCCCTACCACACCTCAAAATTTGTCACTACATTTCTGAGACACTCTGTATAAAGAAGGTATTCAGGTACCGAGAGCCAGAGCTCTAGCCACTCGGCCATCAGGCATCCCTAATAATTTCTCCTGAATTTTATGGATTTCATAGACAACGTGTTTCATACTTTTTTGTTGAGTATTTTGTACAAAATTTAGTATTCATTTTTATCAGTCATTGCAGTTCTTGCCGTTCAAATTTTTAATTTTCTATTTGCCTAATTATTACCCATGGGTATCCAATGGGTATTGTTTTCGGTAACGATCTGAAATGATGTCCGATCCGAAATAAAGTTATGCCAAAAGGAAACTAACTGAGTCAGAACGTATTGAATCTAAGCGTCGGAAAATTGAAGTGATGAGATTGTATCGCAAATCAGACAATGTTAAAGCGCATGATCGTGAAAGGAAAAGAATAGCCCGTTCAAAGCCTGAAACTCGTTCCCGTCAAAATGCCGTTCAACGGGAGCGTCAACAGGCTATCAACCCTCGCGATGACAATATTAAACACACGAAATGTATTCAAACTCCTTCTCTTTACTCTCCATCCTGTTCTTATCCTCTCAAGGACTTTTAATTCGTCCTCTTCAGTTATTCCTTCCTGCTCCCATTACTTCATGAACAATACTCATTCCGATTTAAACGACTACTCTCATGAGAAACAGTGGCTCAAAGCCGAAGAACGTTTCTTTTAAATCAATTGCTGATGGCCCAACCCATCGTTGTTATTGTTGTGATCGCTTATATATGAATAAAAATTTAGTAAGCTATTCGAAAGCCGGCTTGCGTGCTCGTGGCTTTACGGAAGAACAAATTGAAATAATTTTCTCTGTCGAATTGGAGGAAGCTGACTTTTGTAAAACGTGCAGCAATCACATTCGTAAACGCAACGTTCCAAATCTTGCAGCCAATTATGGCTTTCGATATCCTGAGCAACCCTCCTGTTTGTTGTAGTTGAATGACTTGGAAGAGCATCTCGTTGCTCTTCGTATCCCTTTCTTGCAAATACGAGAGCTTGGTCGGGATCGTCAATATGGTATCAAGGGATCCGTTACGAACGTTCCTAACGACTTGCACAAATCGGTCGACTGTCTTCCTCGTTTACTCGTTGCATCTTAGAACGAATCCCAGTCATTGGACGAACATCCATCGATGCTGTCTTTTCGACACAGATTTAAAATGTTGTGGCGTTTACGAAAGCACTTTTAGCTATCATGTTCCACTCTATGGACGACTATAAAAAATGCATAAACCAATAATGCAAGTACCAATAATGCAAATACAAAAAATGCAAACACCAAAAATGCAGATACCCATGGATAAACTGTACATCGGCATTAGACGATTACAATTTTTTCTATTTTGTTGCTGTAACTTGTGTGCAGTTTGAATCTTACACAACTTCCTCCTTTCTTTTAGATGTCTGGATGTGAGACACTTTAAATATCGCTAAAACCCTGTGATGGTTTTGCTGTACATTTATCGTATAGCGAATATCGGCAGTGGCTTTTCTTGTGCAGAATGGTCATGATTCTAAGTCATCCCTTTTCATTTCTTTTTGGTTTTTGTGTTCCCTATATGATATATGTGTATAACACATAGAGAACGAAGTGTTAAAAGAGAAAAATTGTTTTCATTGGTATAAAAAGTGTCAGTAGTGTCAACTACAGGAGAAACTCAATAGTTCGTATTTAATAATTGCAATATTTTTAATATTTATTTGCTTGTATGTTTAAAAGAGAAAACAAATTCGCTGAAATTTTAAAAAATTGATAAGTTTTACTTGCTTTCAGGCGTTACCCTTTTTAGTATTATATGGAATCTGCTATGGCTACCAGCACACCCAATATATATATATAGGGTGTGCTGGTATCCCGAAGTGAATATTCACAGCAGCGTCAGACAAGAGACAAAAATGTAAGTGTTTTTGTTAGTTATTTTATCACTCTAGAACTCGTATTATTACAATAGTCTTAATAAACAACAAACGGTTTCTACTTATTGGAGAAATTTTTGCAGTAAATTTTTACAATCATAATGTAATTTTTCATCTACAGTTATATATAGATGAGTTCAGTCTAGTTGTTTCGATTACATGACTTTAATATTTTTTAATCATCTGTGCACATGCATAACGCATATTTGCATAATATATATATATATATATATATATATATATATATATTATACATAATTTACTACACTGGTGTCCAAAAGTTAAGCATAAATCGTAAAATGCGAAAAACATGGAGTAAATATTCGTAAAATTATTCCAAATTTCTTGCGGATATTACTTGGGTGAAGAAGAAACATTGGGTTTATGCAAAACTTTTCAGTCGACTACGTCCTGCGCGAAACACCTGTGCATGTCGGAACGCAGAGAAACCGATTCACGCAGCATACGCAGTTTAGACAACTTTCGTGCAACTGCTGTGCGACGGAACGTTGTTAACCATCAAACAAGGTGAATGATGGCACAAAGACGCCAATTGGGCATGTTTGCGAAAGGTAGAATTGTTGGAATGCTGGAATCCGGACGATCACAAACCGAAGTGTCTCGAATTTTGAATGTGGACCAGTCTGCAATCTCAAGACTGTGGCAGAGGTTTCGAAGAACGGGAGATGTTACCCGACAACCAGTATCAGGTCGACCAAGAGTCACAACCCCTAGCCAAGACCGATATCTGATAATAAGTGAGCGACGTAAGAGGGGCAGTACTGCCAGAGCACTGGGTTCGGTGCTCACAGTCGCCACAGGAATACGAATTTCGAGACAAACTGTTTACAGGAGTCTCAATCATGTTGTCCTGTATGCCAGAAGACCAGCAGTTTGCATTCCCCTCACGTCTGCACATAAACACGCTCGTTTGAACTGGAGTTTGAAACATCAACATTGGAGTGTGGGAGGGTGGGCCAATGTGATGTTCAGTGACGATTCCCGGTTTAGCCTGAGTAGTGATTCTCGTCGAGTAACGATATGGAGAGAACGTGGGACACGTTTTGAACCAAGAAATATAACGGAAAGACATCATTTTCCTTTAAGGGGAGTAATGGTATGGGCAGGCATCATGATGGACGGCCGCACAGACCTCCATTTCTTTTTGACACGGGGTCTCTGACTGGTCAAAGATGCAGAGACGAAATTCTTGAGCCTTATGTTCGCTTGTTTCGAGGTGCTGTCGGTCCTGACTTCATATTCATGGATGATAATGCGCCATGTCACAGATCGGTGCTGGTTGATGACTTTCTTGAAACGGAAAACATCCAGCGCTTGTCGTGGCCTGCTAACTCCCCTGATTTAAATTCTATCGAGCATGTATGGGATATACTCGGGAGACAAATTACAGCCCTTTCGCACCCACCAAGCTCCATTACAGAACTGAAGAGAGCTCTCCAAGAAGCTTGGAACCGTTTGTGCCCACAACTCATTCATCATCTCATAGCAAGTATGGTAAATCGCTGTGCAGCGTGCCTGGATGTAAGAGGTGACCACACGCCTTATTAAACTGCAGCATCAGTATTTTATTTAATGTTTTCTTTCATTTTTTCTTTAAAGTGTGAACCCTTGCTATGCTCAGTTTTCTTTCAAACTGCTACTTTGGATAATAAAATTAATTATTATCGTTCTTTTGATTTGCTTTCTTATTTTATAACCATTTTACACTCGCATATCACGTTTCCCACCATTCTGATTTACAGTTCCTTCTTTATTCCCATAATTATCAATTATGCTTAACTTTTGGACACCAGTATGTTTACGGCACTGCTACCCAAACTGTCAAACTGTATGGGACAATCCACTACATGAAGTGACTAAATATAATAATGTAATTACCCTAAAAGTTTTACTATTGATAATAAATAAATTAATAAATTTACGAATAATTACTTTACTAATAAATATATGACTGATGTGCAGCAACATTTCTATTACTTATGGTAATTTACATGTGTAGATAAAAGTATTCATTCATGAGTAAAAACCATTAATTATTTTCCCATTAAATTATTCAACAAAAGGTAAATATAATAAGTTTTCTTGTTTAAACGCTATGCAGGTCGTTGGGTCTCGACGAGAATCTCGGGTCAAATAATTTAGATATTGCCCATAAAACAATATACTTAAGATGAGAAAAAACACAAAAATAAGACGTCAAATCTGGTGTTTGAAATATAAGTTTTATTTAAAGCGGAAATAACATGAAATGGTCTTCAGATAAGAACATGCTCAAAATGACCACAGTGCGGGCTCAGGCAAACAACTGTTAGCTGCAAACGAACCAAATTGAAGATCAGCATGCAGACGAGCAGGTCTCATTTTGTAGTAATTGGAATTCAATATACCAATTTTTTTCAAGTCTACCGTAATTAAAAGAATCTTTTTGTTTTATTTATTATTTTTAGTTTCTCATTCCTTTTGCAATTTTACATTTTTTTTTTTTTTTTGTTTCGATTCTTAAAAAGCTTGCTTTATGTTTTCTAATATAACTGCGTGCATTTATTTTTTACATTAGTTTTCGAAATCTACACATCATATATGAATGGTTCTCCGATTAATATTTAAGTATTCGGAATAAGGATTTCCGTTCTGCCCAGATTATGCTGACTTCAGATTGTGCAGTATTGATTAAATATACATTATACATATATTGGTAAGAAATTGTGGAATATATATATATATATATATATATAATCTTTTAAGGGCATGAAAATTCATTCATTGAAATTTAATTTTTAAAGTTTTAATTTTTCTTCTTACAAAAAGAAGGAAACATTTACATTTCAATAAAAGTGCTGTTCAGTTGCTAGTAACAAAATGAATGAATTGGAACACATAATTCTAATACAGATGAGGAGGTTGCACCAATATTAAACACAGTAAGAAGTCAAAGATAATATGTTATTCAGTTCTATAATGAAGAAAATTGAAGGGGATTCAGTAGTTTCCTTTTATTGCAAAAAAGCCTTAAGAATAAAAGGTTTGATGACGTTAAGTGTTTTTCGAATCTTTTCTTATTCATATGGAACTTAAAATACATTGTTTCTCAGATGTATTATTTATTCTTTGCAAGATAGTTTCTTATACGATTTATTTTTTATTATTTGGAAATGATTATTTAAAAACAGAGAAAGGAATGATGATTTAGATGAATCAGGATAGGCAACATCCAGTTAGTTGATTAATAGTATGTCCATAAGAAATCATCTTAAATTAGGATTGTGTAATGTTTGCATTATAAAGAAGATCTTCTTACCTGCAGTTTTAAATATATTTGAAACAAAAGGCACATAGAAATTTGAACTCATTTAAACATAAAATCAACAAAGATTCGTGGCTAGTAATTCATCTAGAGTAAGCAACTGAATTACAATCAGTGTCAAGTTCCAAAATCATCGGCAATAATTTGCGTTATTATTGTTTGATAGCAATATTTTATTCAAAAGTTTATTTTTCTTTTGGATTCGGAATACGATCTCCGATGGGTGGGTGTTATTGGTACATATAAGGCATTTGACACTCATTATATTAGATTGAGATATTTTGTTCTGGGTAATTTTTGCATAAGAATAATTAGGATGAAGGCATATTTTCCTTTATAATAAGATGAATTCTAAATTATTTAGATTTAAATTGTCTTTTCTGAAAATGCCACTGAGGCCAAAATTTGAATTTGAGGAATGGTTTTGTTTACAGTTTATGAATTTTTGTTCTAAATGGCTTTCAGAATAAGAATGTTCATTGGTTGCACAGTTAGAACAGGTTTATTTACATTTGCAAGATGTCTGTAAATGTTCCCATCGTTGGTATTTAATTTTCAATTACTAATGGTTGAATATGGCAGTTAATAGAAATAGTTTTGAAATAAATATGAAATTCCAATATTTTATTCACCGTCGGTACACTTTCAGAGTGTTTCCTTGTTGATATTCTCCAAAACTTTGATGCACTCTAATCTAGATGTTGTTTTCTTATTTAAGGTTCAAATAGAGACAGTAAATCAATCCTATTTATAAGAGTACCATAAAAATTTAAGGTCTTATGTAATTTGACATGTACAGTATAATAAATTTAGTTGGCAGTAGGAAAAACTTTTATTTGAGAGGGTCTAAACGTTTCAATAAGTAGGTCAAAGGATTTCAGCTTCTTCTCATTCTTTGGCTAGCCTCCAACGGCATGCAAAGCCATTAGTGACATTGTGTTGAGTTATTTACTTCCTGAGGATAACACCAAGAAACGGCCAAATTTATTTAAGTTTTTATGATCTCGATCCTTGATCATTGACTGGGTATCGTTGGTAATTTTTTATTTAGTTTAATTCGTTTAATAAAATAAACTAATTCTTTGACAAAGCTTGGCGAACCAACATTTTTCTATTGAGCCATAACAATTTAAAAATCATTACCAATAGTTTGCAAATCTTTCAGTATTTTAAATGGTAAAGTAGTACTAAATTGTTTGTTTGGATAATTAAAAATCTGCAAATTTAGATATATATTCATGACACGATATCTTAGAGTCTGTGACAAAATCAAGAATTTTTGAAGACAAGTCCAATGCAAATTTAGGCCTTCGCCGAGGACCGAATATTTAGATTCAAAGGAACTCATAGAGTTGAAAAATAAATTCGTATCCAATATTTTACGGCCCATCATGGAATCCAACGAGGAAGGAAGATTAGAACGTATTAGAGTGGACCTATAAGGTCAGCATCAATTCTTCAGACTTCTACCCCTAGCCAGATGTTCAGGAAGCTAATCATCGTTTGATTACTAAACAACTCCAGAACCAAATACTAATTATTGCTAGTCAGTTGACTATCCATCTATTAGAATATGGGGCCGAAGATATGTTTTCAATGAGACTAAAGCGCGCATATTTGTTTCAGCTCAATCGCCAGGATCTCCGCTTCTGGAACATGTGTCACCAAGCATAGAAAACACGAGCATTGGCATTAATATTGTCAGCAAAATTAAACTAAATACCTAATCAAATAACAATGTATAGACTGCATTCTCTGCTATAGAAAAGGAATTGAAATAGGATAAAAGAATGAAGTTAAAGATCTTTGAACCATCGTGAGGTTGTGACATCCATACGTTTATAAAGGTGTAGTGTCCTAAGTAGTAAAAATGTTCAGATCCCATACAATACATATGGTCAGGATCACATCGACCGTTAGTGAGATGTCTTGGAAGAGACATATGAGTTGAACCTTAAGCAGCTTCAGACGCAAGAGCCTAAACATAGATATACTTCCCGTGTATCAGAAGCGGAGGTCAAAGAGTTATGTTGCCAATACAAGAGCCCCAAATCTGTTTGGATTGATTCGCTAGGATCCCTTATTTCCGGAACATGGTTCTCCAAGCACAACACGTGGGTCAGAATTAGGATAATGTGAAAGGTACAAGAATAATTCGAATCAAAAACATTAAGAAAAGTGACAAATACTAAATATCAACAAAACTAACAAATTAAATGGAACAAACCAAAATACAACAACCAGTATGTCATACAAGGGACAACAATGAATAATAAGTTATTACAAAAATACTGAAATTTATAGCCTTGAGGATGAAAAGGAAAATAAAGACAGGGCAAAAGAATAAATATTAAGATTATTGGGTTTCTTGGGGGTCGTGACACTAGTATACATTTAAAAAAGATGTGCCCCTGAGGGAATGTTCGGAGATTTCTAATTTCAAACTAAAATCCATTTTTAAAGCTTCCAAAAGAATGTGAAACATGACATAGAATTTCAATTTTGATTTATTGCATCTTTTTCTATCAGGTGAAAAATTAAAAGATTTGATTATTTTGCAATGCTATTTAGTCAAATACATTGTAATCGACCCTCTCTACGACCCTTATGATCATCGATTTATTGTTTGTCAGTTGAAAATAAATTTGAGGATTATGGTGTATAAAACAACAGTTCAGCTTCAAAACATTATAGTACACGTTATCAATAATACAGCACGAAATGTATGTAAAGAAGCTGTTAAGTCAAGTTACTAGAAGAAAATATTTTGTGATCGAGAAGAACCGTGAACTACGCTTAGCTTTTGCAAAAAAATCTACATCATGATTTGGAATATTTGAAAAACATATCTTCCTAGAGTAGAGATAGTTCTACTTTTTTTGGATTTGATGGCGCGAGAAAGGCACTGACAAAAACAAACCAGAAATGCATCCAAAGAATTTTCTTCCAACAGTTCTGTGCTTTTGGGATTGTATGAGTACATCTGATATAAAAAATGTTTCCATAATAAATGATGAATCATAATATTTACATTGACATATTAAAAAGAGTAATTCTCAATCAGATTTTGAAACTTTTACACTAAAATGACCCTAAACATGAAGCGTTAAAATTTTGGATTTGGGTATTATAAACAAGACAAAATTTCTTTAATTTCTTCCACAGTCATTTGATATCAAAAATACTGAGTATTTTTAGAATTTTTACGTACGAAATAAATTTCTAACAAAAACCATTTCTGATCTAAAAATTGTTTTTCAAGAAAAATGGAATTCTATTTCCACTTAATTTACTTCAGCTGATAATCTTTGCCAGGAAGATTACATGCTGTTAAAAAAAGCCAAAAGGTATCCAACTAAATATTAATTGTAAATTATTTGTTACAAATTTGTAAATTATTTTGACTGTGAAAATATTTTTTACACTGTTAGACAAATAGCTAACTTGAGGGGTTTTGTTTTGTTTTTTTTGTTCTAAATATATTATCGATTCATTTCTTTTAAATAAAATAAAATATAAAATAACACAAAACGTATATTATATTATGTTATTAAATTGTTATATATGTATATTATATATATGCAATATGTGTATATTAATTTTATTTAAAAATTTTACTTCAAGAATTGAAATTTCTGGGACTTTTTAAATACATACAAATAAAGGCATAATACACTCATGTCCATAAATTAAGGATAATGAAGTTCAGGCAAAGAAAGAGACAGAAGCAAAACAACTTTGACTTATTTGTAAAGTCTATTTATTAAACAAAAGGTAAAGAGCAAGCAAGATGCTATATGTTTGACATAATTAATAAAAATTGCGATTTTTTACTCCCTGGAGCAAATTTCAAAAAAGAACCTATTTACAAAAAACAGCATAACATGGTTAGTATGATGGTTAATATGGAGTATGTCTCCCGGACGATGCAATACAGGCCTTACAACGCCTAGGCATGCTGAGTATCAAATTATCAATGTGATCTTGGGGAATATTACACCACTCATCAAGCAATGCCCTCCGAAGTTCCGGTTGACAGGTGGGAGGGGTTGACGGGCTGCAATTCGTCGGCCAAGCATATCCCACACATGCTCTATTGGATTCAAGTCCGGTGAGTATGCTGGCCAATCCATACGGGTGATATCCGCCCATTGAAGGCATTCGTCTACAATGTTTGCACGGTGTGGACGGACGTTGTCATCCATAAACAGAAATTCAGCACCCATGGCGCCCCGAAACAAACGTACATGTTGTCCCAGAATGGCATCCCGATAGATGTGGCCTGTCATCGTTACACTCTGAACATGCAGGTCAGTTCTGGAACCAAGAATAATTCCTCTCCAAACGAGCCATACTGCACCTCCGTAACGATGTCGTTCAATGGCGTTCTCTTGGTGGTAACGGGTACCTGGCGCTCTCCATATGAAAGTCCGGCGAGAATCAGACTGCAAACTAAACCTGGACTCGTCGGAAAACATCACACCAGACCACTGTTGCAGTGTCCACATTGCATGCTCTCTACTCCAGGTTAATCGCAGGCGACAGTGAGTTGCGGTAAGTGGAACACATCTGACAGGCCTACGAGCATATAGACCAATGTGCCTTAAGCGTCTGTACACGGTCTGCCTTGAAACTGCCGTACCGGTAGTTGAAGAGAGCTGACAAGACAGGTCTGATGCTGTGCTCCGTCTGTTTCTTTTGGCAGTAACTGCTAAATACCGGTCCTCATCCAGCGTTGTAACTCTGGGGCGACCTGTGCTGTAACATCTACTCACATTACCATCATCTTGGAATCGTTGCCAAAGCCTGGAGATGACACTCTGGGCGATTCAAGTTCCTCGGATACTTCCAGCTGGGTACGTCCACATTCCAGTCGTCCGATAATTCTACCACGTAAAAAATTATCCAAATGCTTCCTTTGTGCCATAACTATGCGGTTATTGCACTGAAAGGCTTTTAAAGCGCTTGTGAACAATTTTACTTCTTTGCCACCATTCCTTATATACCCCCTCTCTTACACTCTCGTGATTGTGACGTACTATCGCGCCATCTGGTGGTTTCCTGTAATTTGCATATTCTTCTTCAAGATATGTATGATAATTCTACAGGTGAAATTTTTATTTTAGAGTTCAGTTTCTGTGTGATTCTGAATTATCCTTAATTTATGGACATGAGTGTATTTTCTACACTCACTGTATGTAACTGATATTATGTTTCTGTGTTATTCTAAAAGAAATACTTAGTTTTTAAAAATTTCTCTTACTTTACATTTTATATAAGGTATCGCAATTAAACTTAATTTTATTAATATGTATTCTCTTTTTTTATATAGCACCTTTTATTGCAGGACTCATGAATTTGTTTTCAAACTTTTAAATTGCTTTTGACTTTCAAATTGTTCTCATCATAGTTTTAGCATTGTTGTTAACTGGAGATAAATAAGAAATAATATCGAAGAGAATTATAACATGAAAAAATTGTAATTCGCATGTAAAAGTTTAATCAAAATATTAAAGAAATAAACATTGTTGAAAAACCATTGTTTACGTATATTATAAGAAAAAAAGTACGTATATTATAAGAAATCTTCCTTTTTGCTTTCAAAAAACACTGTGGGATTTTTATAGAAGTGTCACAAAATAAGTGTATGTAACTGTATACCTGTATGCAAGTGTATGTCGATATAGAAGTGCCAAAATACTTGTATGTAGGTATTTTGTATGTTTCGAATAGCCTGCTATCTCCACCCAGATTGATTTCATAAGTCATTTTGAAAACCATACTTTGAAATTATAAAGGCATAAGGAACACATTGGCTGAAGCTTGTTTATGCAAACCTCAATTTTTAATATATATATATATATTTAAACATACGTTATATATATAATTTTCTAAGCATACGTTATTTTCAACATATGTTAATGCATGTTATACATAATAAATATATGTTCTGTGAGAAATAGCTACTTAAATATTGAATTTTAGGGCGATCAGTTAATTTACCAAAAACTTTCGATGTGATATAATTAACAAACGAACCTCTTTTCCCAAACGTTTTGGTAATCCAGCAGAACCTATGCATGAAAATGAATTTCTAACTCCCAATAACCTAAAAAGCCCATCTAACTTCCTATTTATTTTCCACTTCCAACAGAAACTTCGTTACTGGATTTATTTTCATCCATTCTAACAACAAATTATTCACATTTACAATTACAAAATTTTGGCTTTCTCTCACATCTTTTGTTTTCTGAGTATATTATTAAATTCATATTCTTGTGTAGAACATCTGATTGATTTTTGTTTCTGTATATTATAGGCATTAGTTGGAAGGAATTTAAAAAAAAATGTTACTTTCATATTTTGCATTTGAACTCCATCGCTTCAAATCTTTACTTTCCATAGCCACACATTTCAGTTTGGTTCTTGGCAAATTGCTAATAGAATACACAATAACCAAAAGAAATTTCTTTCATTAAATGAATAATCGAAATATTTTAAATAAACTCTTAATTAAAAGATAAAAATATATATTTTTGCATTAATAGATCATTTATTTGGAATAAATTTTACTCAGAAAACTAAGAACAAATTTTACAGGATAATATATTCACAGTGAAAACAAAAACAGTCCAAGTCTGTTACAATTACATTTCATTTTACCCTCATTTACCAACAAAAATAAAATAAAATAATTTAATATCCCTTGGGCTGTGACAATAGTGGAGAAAATGCCACACCCACGTTTAAAGGGTTGTTTAGAGACAGACGTCCCTTTAAATTTCTGCCATGGTCAATAAATGCGTGAATAACTTCCGAAATATTTAACATTTTTACTTCCGAAAATTTTAAACTCAGTCACATACAGGCGTATAATAAAAAAAATTAAACTTTATGTACAAAAGAAACCACCTATAATATGAGTTCGTAAAAAAAAAATTAAATTTCTTTGGGTACTGTGTGCTCTTAATCAAATTTTTTTCAAGATTGATATATATTTATTAATGTAGAACTTTATTTATTTATTCTTATCTACTTTTTCATATCATTTGAATAAGTAATACAGAGTGAAAATTATTTCACTTCTGAAAGAAATTATTGTCGAAAATATTAAGTTAAATTTAAATTAATACATTTTAATTGTAAAATTGTATTTGCACAATGTACATACTTGTACAGTGCAGTCTATACAACAAACTTATACAATGCACAAGTTATTCATAATGTTAAAATGCCGCATAAGTGCATTTATGTCCTCCAAAACCAGAACTAGTCTGGAATGCCAAAGCATGCTAAAAGTTTCGTGAAGATCCAGAGGAAGAAAGATAGCACATTTAGTTTTCCTCAATTCTTTTCTCTTCCGTTAAAATAGTTTAAAAATCTAAAAAT
This sequence comes from Caerostris extrusa, assembly GCA_021605095.1. NCBI lineage: Eukaryota > Metazoa > Arthropoda > Arachnida > Araneae > Araneidae > Caerostris > Caerostris extrusa. Next base: position 47,297 of record BPLR01003364.1, read on the forward strand.
GCCCAATAAGTTTACAATTTCGTTTTTTATTTCAAGCAACATTTTTTTTTTTTTTTTTTATTCCATTAGGTTTTTTTAATTACAATATCTTCTGTATTTGAATTCATTTGTTTATTAAATATTTTAAAATGCAAATGTTCCACTTTCGAACCAATGTAAAGGTTGCGAACAATGTGAGTAAAAAATTATTTTAATTTATCTAAAATATTATGTTTTGAAAAAAAAGCGATGTTTTTGAGGTCTTTAAACCGCAGTAAGGCAAACTTTATTTATCAAATTTCGTGATTTTTTTTTATCAACTAAAAATAATTCATTATGTTTGGAATGATACCAAATACAAAAATCGAATTTTAATTTATAGAAGAAAAGGCTCAATTAAATGTTCCAATTATTTACTGCACAAAGGGCTCTTTTTACTTTTCTGTTAAGACGTATTTCCATCTCAAAATCGTATTATATGCAACTTTTTATTCTTCATTGATTGCAAAAATTTCATTACTTTACCCTTTGCATTAAGATCATTTTTGAGAGATATTTGGATATGGAGAATTCCAAAGGAAAAAATTTGTGTCATGTAAAAATAAACAATCTGGTAAAAATGTATTATAGTTCCACAAAATGCACGAAAACATGGCAACGAAGTTAATATGGAAGCAATAATTTTCAGAACTATTTTATGTACCATGCATAGGTCAAAGTTTAAATTTAGTGAATCTCAAAAGTAAATTTCAACCACATAAATATTTTTCAAATCGTGCAACAATTTATTATTTTTTTTTTTTTTTGCATTATCTATTAAAATTGGGCTATTGTAGGAAAAAAATAACGCGTTCTTTATTTAGTTTTTATATTAATTAGGAAGAAAATTGTTTATAAGTGAACTGGAATGAGAAATCTATGGGATATCCATAACTCAGTTTCGATTATATTAGTATGATTTCCATTTTATAAAATCACTATAATTAATTTCTATTGAAGCAAGTATCCGAACATATATAGATTTGAAATTTATAATAAAATACTCTAAAAGACACCAATTAAAATTTTCCGGATTTAAAATTTATAAAATTTGCTAGATTATTTAATTTTGCTTAAAATAGTTTTAAAAGTTATTGAAATTTCAAAATTAAAATATGTAATAAAACTTTTTACATCTAATTCATTTGTAAATTCAAAGGCAAATTTACTAAGAAATCGTAGGAAAAAAAACCCATTTTAATTGTATATGGAATAAAGTTTACTATTTTACTGTTGTTTAATATATTAAATAATTTATATTACTATAATAAAAGTTTACTATATTGCAGTTACAAAGTTTACAATATTTGATAATTTTTATTTACTCTCAGAGAGCTGAAATGTTTAACTTCAAATTATTCCCATTTTTAATAAATTAAGAAATTTTATTTCAAAAATTCTTGTTATTAAAGTATTGTATTTACTTACAATAAAATTAAGTTTGTATAGAATGAAATTTAACCATGGATTCCGTTTAACATGGAAATAACTGAAATGATATAAATTAGTACATTACATATAAATTATACTAATATATTAATTAATTCACTATAAAAATATCCATATTAAGAGCAATTCCAAGCCTAACAGTTTTTCCCATTTCATTAAAAGTTATGTTGTTGTTATGTTGTTATTGATGATGGATCCATACGGTCAATTACATAAAAGTTTACTATTTGAAATAGTAACTGTTGTCTTAAAACAGGATGAATAAAGATTTTAACAATACATTTTTCCGGTGCTCTGAATTGGCACTGGTCTCAAGTATTACAAAAATTTTTTTAATATCTCTCTAGCAATTTTATTTGTTTGTTAAATTTTTTTTTTTTAATTAATTAATTAATTTAATTAAATATAAATTAATTATTAATTATTTTTTTAGCAATTTCATTTTAAAATAATATTGAATTATATTTTTAGTCATTTTTGATAACTAGGTAGTAACATAACTAGTTCATAACTAGGTAACTAACTCATATGTAAATCTGATTACTTGTTTTATTTGTTCCGGCAAAATTAATTGAAGAGGCTTATTTAAAACTTTTCCTTTGTGGAACCACAATCTATCCATAATATAATAGTTTCATTTTTAAGAGCTTTCCCATGCTTCTTTCAGCTAATCATACTTCAGTTTATTTTTATTTATTTATTTATTTTTTCAATTTCTACTATTAGTTCACGCTCTCTCTATATACATCTTGATCAAATTTTCAATCGTTCATAAAATACTTTTTATTCATCCACTCAAGTTCAAATACATTTTTGAAACTTGTAGTGGATGACACAGTTGATGTTAATACAGTTTTTCAAATAATAATTCATTACTTAAATTTAATTAATTACTTTTAGTTTTTTTTAGATTTAAGTTGCATGTATGTATCAATAGATGGCGCCAGATATAAGAGGAAAATTTTATTTATAAAGGACTTTCTGCAATATAGTGAAAAAAAGTAGGAATTGACTTTAAAATTTTTTTTTTTTTTTTTTATATTACTCGCTGTTTTTTTAATTTAGAGCATCGTAAGGAATTACGTGATCTTTTGTCTGGGTTTAGACTCAAATCGCAATTATCATCTGGTTGAACAGAGGCGCTCTGGCGCTCGGTACCACAGGTTTCGGGTTCGACTCCCGGCGGTGTCATGGATGTTTGTAGTGGTTCGGAATCCACTTTAAACCCTATGTCCCGGACTAATAGGATCGTACCGCGTTGCGGGGGCATTGTTACTTCGGGTCCGTGGCTTATTTTTTTAAGTAAGTGAGTAATGTCTGTGCAGCACTAAGACAGCTGTCTAAGTGTTTGCCAGCTGCATTAGAAGAAAAAAAAAAATCTAGCTGAACAGAAATAAATTCTCTTCTGGGTTGATATTAATAATTATGCCATTGAGGTGTAATTAAACAAGGTCCATTAAGTTTATGTGCTAATGCTAATCAAATTTCACAGAAGAAAACACAGTTTCAAATTCTTACGGCAAATTAAGTTAATTAAGTTAAGCTTCACTCGAAAAACTATAATTAAAAAGTTCCTTTCGCTTTTCCCCTGTAGTGACAAATAACGATTATTCTTTTTATTTTCTTATACTTACAAATTAAAGAATAAAATTCTTAACTTCGTGATCTTTTGATTGAAAATATCACATAGATTATGAATGGAAACTTATTCTTCGCATGAATAAGACTTTTATTATAAACGTCAACAGATGGTAGCACCATATTTTAGGATTTTAAGCATTTCGGTAAATTTTGCAGATCACTTTTTTTTTTTTTTTTTTTTTTTAAAGAAAAATTCAATAAATTTTTCTTTAAAAAAAAAAAAAAGTGATCTGCAAAATTTAAGATTTCTACTTTTTACATTATTCAATTCTTATGTTAAGATTTCAATTAACATTTATACAATACATAAATAAAGCCGAAAATACAGATGCATAGCAAATATGTTTATGGTTTTATTAATATTAAAAAGTGGGGCCTGAACGGACGAGTGGCTGGCGCTCTGGCGCACGGTACCACAGGTTTCGGGTTCGAGTCCCGGCGGTGTCATGGATGTTTGTAGTGTTTCGGAATCCACTTCAAACAGTAGGTCCCTGTCCTGATAGGATCGTAGAGCTTTGCGAGGGCATTGTTACTCCGTGGCTTATCTTCAAGTTACAAGCGCCCCCGGGGTAATGCAAAGTGAGTAAGGTCTGTGCAGCGCTTGCCTTAAGGCATCCAAGAACAAGCTGCCTAAGTGTTTGCCAGCTGTATTAGAAAGAAAAAAAAAAACTTTAAAAAGTAAAATATGTAAAAAAAAAAATGCCATTGGAATTTCTTTTAAGAAGAAATCTTCGATTCAAAAATTTCATAATGACTTGTACATTTCAACATGATTGAATTATTAATCTAAGGTTAATTGCTTTGTTAGGTTGCAGCCTATGAAATTTAAAAATACATTTTGCAGACAGGTGTGCTAAATGGAAACAAAATATATGATTTATATTCATTAAAAATCAAATTACTCTTTCTATTTATGTTTAAATTCAATGTCCTTAAACAACCAGCAACAGAAGGTCTATTATCAATATTTCATCTTTAAATAAAAATTAAGTATTAAGCAATTATATATTTGATAATTACAATGATAATGTATTCAAATTTTTAAATAAATACAAATTATTTTTAATTTGTAGCACAATGTCACTTTAAAGAAAATTTTAAGAAATTATTATTTTTAATTTGAACAAGATATATATAAGGAGAGTGTGAACTAATAGTAGGAATTTAAAAAACATGATAGTTCTTGAGGTGTTTCACATCCATAATTAATTTAAAAGCTTAAGTAACTCATTCACCTCATGTCAGAAAAATATTTGGAATTTTTATTAACAAATTTATACAATCCTTCCATTCATTTTTTTATTAATTTTCTTTTTTATAACTTAAAGAAAAATTTTGTTTTGTTTTGTTTTTAGCATATTTAAAAAAAATTTACTCAACTTTAATTATGATATTTTTATAGTTTATTTTATAAATGATATATCTATCATGACCATAGCTTTGAAAGTTATTTGTTCTACAATCTTTTTTTTTGGATCTTAATAGAAAAATCGAAATATTTATAAATTTTTATTATTGGAGAAATTAAAGAATTATTTGGCAGATTAAAAAATATCATACTCGGTGATATTTTCTCTCATTGTGAATAAATGAGCTAAAAAATAATAAATGCGCAATGTTAGACCCCATTAACAGTTTTAAGATTTCCGGGTACTTATATTTCAATAAAACGTATAAATTATGTTAAATGAGACTTGAAGATTTTCTTTTAAATGTGTCTATATGAAATGAAATGACATATTCTTATTCTGAGAATATTAGCATTAGAAATATTCTAAAGCGTTTGTTCTTCTATAATTTTAGAACCATTTTATTAAATATTATATAATTCAATAAGGGAAAAATTTGCGAATTTGTAAAATGTAAAATTTCGTTCACCGCACTCTTTCCTACAGCATGGGCATTTTTCTTCCCCGAATAATGAATAATGCTTTTAAAGAAGTGCCACTGCTCGGTAGTTGGGGGTTGGGCATAGAATCACCAATTTCTTACAAAAAGTAGTGTTAAGGGGACATTTGGTAATATATCAGAAGATATTTTTATTTCTATAAGTTCTTAATTGCATTCACTTTTTGGCCTAAGGAAATGGGCTTGCAAAGATACATTTTTCTTGAAAGTTCGCTTTTTTAAATTTATCATACCATCACACAATATTTTTATGACAATTTTTGTTTCGAGCCATGACATGCTAGAGATCATCTGCAAATTTTTTTAAACATTTAAAAATGAGGGAACATGAAAATGAGCATTGTTTTTAAAATTCCCATAAATTTAAACATTTCATATACATCTGATATTCTACACAAGTTGAAATAAGAAAGGGATTATAATGTTATAGAACTAATCATGAGGTAATGAAATGTGTGGGTCAGGTTATGTAGGTTTATAAAATATTAAAGTTTTTTTTTTTTATACATTGAAATATCAGATAACAGAAATTTAGCTTATATATTAAAATAGATCAAAATAAATTTTTCTGCCAATAAAAGTTTGAAATTAAAAAAAAACAAATTATAATTCTCAAGAATGGCTTTGAATTAATTATGTCAATTATTCTATATGATTAGAAAATTTTGCCGATATTGTATATATAAATTTGAGCAAATAAACATAGTATGTAAATATTTTTGATACGCCACTTTTTATATGTATGATAATTGATTAAAGGTCAATTTGAAGCAAAATGTTATATATAGCAAAAAAATAATTGATAATTAGATTTGTAACTAGATTTAAATACATGACTTCTGTTATTATTGAATCCTTCTGAAGCAAAAGAACTTATCTTCTCCAAACCCCTTTTCTCTTTTTCTTAGAATCGAGCCTTCCCCTCCTTTCAGTCACACCAAGAAGAGACGTCTAGACATACTAGAATTTACAGGAGTAAAAGGTTAGTAAATACAAAATTTAAAATAATAGTTCACAAAAGTTTTAAAAAAAAAAACTGTGGCAATTAAAAGGAGTTAAAAAATATCCGTTACGAAACCACGAAAACTTCTGGCTGGCTGAAGAGAAAAAGAAAAGGAAAGGGGAGGGCAGAGTTATAAACAAACCAAAACAATATCGTTTCGAAGTTCAGCGTTTTTACCGACCTTGAAAGAAAAGAGCGATTCCGAAGCTATCAAAATAAACTACAGTGGTGGAATGTGATTCTAAACTAAAAAGGGTTCTTCTTTTTGGAATCGGAGAATGAAGTACGCATCAAAACGAGAGAGTGAAACTTTTTCACCCCGGGTCAAAGTGTAGAATTGCTTACTCTTCTGATTTTCTTGGATCACGTTAGAGAGATATAGTTATCAGTGAGCACTTATACAATATACTTTTTTATCAATAATTATAAGCGTATATTACAAGCAGCCTAGTTCAATTCACATGTCTGCCGCATAATCAAATATTCATTGCGCCATCTACTGAGAAATCATGATACTTTTTATCAAACAATGTGTGCTGTTAATCTTATGAAACTTTAGTAGTCTCAATGGAATGTTTTGATTTGGAATAAGGTAAAGTATTTTTTTTTTTTCCTTTTTGTATAAAAATTAATTTACCTGTTTCTAATAGAATTAACAAATGAATTTTAAAATGTTAAATTATAACTGTATAAAAAGCATTTTGAAGGTATAAGTGCTTAATTATACATTTTTCGTGTTTTAGTATACATTTTTATATACATTCGCCTAGTGGTTTGTTATTGATCATAGCTGCTTACTCTTCCGATTTTCTTGGATCACATTTGAGGGGATACAATTATCAGTGAGCACATAGTTTTCTATCAGTAGTTTTAAAAGAAGTTTTGCAAACAAAGTGAATTGAATGATATACACCATAACAAACAAGCAAAAATATCACAACACAGTCCCCTTTAAATAGTTTTTTTTATTTTATAATTAATAATGAATGAAAATATTTAAGAAATAAATATAAATATCTATTCTATATATGTAAATATATTTTTTATTGTGTTTTCTTACGAAAACGAAGCATTTATTCACTTTATGATTAATAATAAAGTAACAAAAAGCTAGCAATTATATTATTTATAATAATAAACTATAAACATGTATGTAGAATAACGCGAATTCGATTATTTTGCATCAAAGGAAATGATGAAGCATCTTGTACAATAGAATTAAACCTAAATTCAAATAAACATGAATTTGTGATTTTCCCCATTATCTTTTAAGTGTTTCTAATGCGATCCTGTAAATAGTTACCTTTGAGAATAACAACACCGCTGTAATTTAAAATATAAAAATACTTGAAAAAAATTCATTGAAGTTTATTATTTTACATTGAAGTGCATTAATAACTGAGTTAGACAGCTACAACTTAATGTAATATCTACCAAGGTTGAATTTAAGGTATTGAATTAATAGAAACTTGTTCCACTTCTCAAAATATGAACTAAGGTGAATAAAATATTTACTCAATGATCTACTCTTATTCTTATTCTCTCTACTATTATCTCTACAGACAAAAGGAACAATATGTGGTATGTTTTAGTATTATTGTCAAACACTTGTCCTAAAGTCACTCACATATGGAAGATACACAGTTTCTCAACCAGTAACCAGGTTCGAGTTTAGGAAATAGAAATAATACTTTTCAAAGCCTATGGGGAACTAAGCTGAGAGGGTTACTTCCTCACAGTGCTTGTTACCAACATACCCTAATAATTCGATACATCTTTTGTGAACCCTCTAAAAATCATATTTCATAGTTTGTTTATGTCCCCTTTCTACAAAAATGAATAGGATTTTTTCTGCCGACAAATCCACTCTGAAAATGAGTCAAACAGGGGCAAATGGAATCATCAATGTGAAGGCTGGCAAATATTTAAGCCATGGAAGTAGGGATAATCGTTTGAGGAATAGCTCAAATCCAAATGGAACACAATACCACTTTTTTTTATAGGATTTTGATTAGTGTCATTGTTTCTATAGAAATAAAGTCTAATGGCTTAATCAACGTGTAATCAACATAAGTTTTCGTTTAATTTATCAGAATTTAATATAATAATTACAGATGAAATTTAAGAAAATAAGGAATAGGCATATAAAATATAAGCTCTTTATAAAAGTGCGATATAAAATCGAAATTGGTAGCAAAAAATGTCGTTTGAGAGCGATGTTTTTAACGATCTGCTAATAATTTAAATTTTAATTTACAAAGTTACATTTCAATGAATTTTGAAAAGCTGATTGCAAAATCATCACAGAATAATATAAATAGTAATTTTACTTATTCTTATTATGATATTAACCATATTAATAAAATTGAATAATACTTTTGCATAAAATTTTTCTTTACTAATTTAATTGCTTATACTACAAAATAAAATTTCATTCTTTTGAAAATATAAATTAATATTATTAATCGATGAAAAAGGATAATATTTTTCTGTCGTTTTCTAGTAATATTTTTTATCAATTAGATTTAAGTTAGATTTAATTTGGAATACAATATAATACTGTTCCCAAAAAAAAAGTAAGACCAATTATTATTTTTTTTTCAAAAACTCTTTATTTATTCTACAGAATTTATTTCATCGCCTTCAAAGTAATCCCCTCTGGACACAATGCACTTATGCCAACTTTTTTTCCAATTATCATTGCATGCTAAAAGTCATCAGGCAGGGATGGCCTTCAAAGCGCGCGGCGATTGACGTTGAATCTCTTAAGTCGACTCAAAATGGTATCCCCGGAGTGGTCGGAAGTAGGAAGAAGTCGCACGATGTGAATACGGTGATTGTGGAGCGATATGGGTTTCAATTTTGGCGAAAAAGTCACGAAGAATCAATGCAGTGTCAGCTGGAGCATTCGGTGTTTTCGGTACCAATCGAGATTTGACGCATTTGAGGCCCAACATGGAATTGAGCAATCCTTTTAAAATTCCAACATCATCAGCAAGGTCTCTAATTGTAAGTCGACTGTTTGCAAGCACCAAATCTTTAATTTTTGGACGTGCGCTTCGTCGGTTGAGGTTGATGGTCCGCCAGAGGGCTCTTCGTCTTCACCGCGTTCTCTGCCTTCTTTGAACTGTTTATACCACTCCTAAAAATTTCTTTCCAATATAGGAATGCTCACCGAAGTCCTTGTATAACATTCTATACGTTTTCGCAACCTAAATTTAATGCAAGTTCTTTGCTCAAATAATTCAGACATTTCAAATATCCTCAAAATCAGTTTTATCGTCTCACAAAGGCAAGCGCAATTCAAACACTAATGAATATTTTTGCCATGAAATTTCACACAGATGTCAAGGACAGTTCCAGCAACCTAAAAAAAATTGAAATTCCGTAAGCCCGGGAATTTTAAATTGAAAATTGGTCTGACTTTTGGACACAATAGTATGAATTTTGTTTAAATGTATTTGTATTTTTTTATTAATTATTTAGAGAATTTTTATGTAGCCGCAGAAGTAACTAAATTAATGAAGTTTTTAAAAAATTACTTTGTTTATATATTTTGATTCAAGTAAAATTCAAGTAAATCTGTTACATTAAAAATTGTTAAAAGATAAATGTTATAACGTTTGTGTCTCTTTCTTATAATATTAAATAATAACAAAATACATTAAGAAATTCAGTAATTTTAAAATTATGCTTTCACAGTTTTATCACTGTTTTATGTTGAATAAAAACATTTAATTCTGTTAACAATATTCTACTAGACAACATGATTCTCACGTTAGACATTTAATCTATTAAAATTGTTTTCTTTATTGCAATTGTTGAATATACGTTTTCACAAAAATCTTTGTAAGTAAAGTCGCTTTATAAGACGAAGATAGGCTTCTTTCTGGTAGCATAATGTTTCCCCGTAAACTCGATTGTAGATTTCGCACTTTCGGCTTAAAAAAAAAAAAAAAAAACCCATCCTAGCATACTTAATTCAGAAATCTAATGTATGATTAACCAAGATGTTTTGGCGTTAAATGCCTTCAACTAATTGTAAACTCTATGTAACTGTATATTGAGATCTTAATTTAATAGATTTTAATAATTTAATAATTAATCATTTTAGACTTTATTTGCTATTTTTGAAAATGATTTTAAAATCAAATAACATTGCTATTAAAAGATTATATTATTCTTCGAGTTTAGAAAAAAGCTAATTATTATCCTTTTTATAATTCCAGAACTTAAGTAAAAAAAAATTTAATTTGCAGTCGAAAATTATTACTCCCAATCCATTCTTGCACTTTGTGGAAATGATGTACCTAATATAACACTAAAAATCATTTCTCATTTTGTTAATGATTTGGGTTATCTTCATGCTTCCTATTGTGAAATATTTGATTAGATTAAGACAAGAAATCCTTTACAAAACGCAAATAATTTTAATATTAACCAACTTAAATATTAAGTTTAAGAACAAAATGCATTAAAACTGTTAAAAACCATTTTTATGTGATTTGAAAGGGTATCTTAAGGATTATTGTTGTTGTTTTTATTTATTTATCCTATGCCCATTTCCGATCTCTCGATAATTAGTCGACAAGCAGTCTAATGCAATAAAGAACGACAAAAATAATCACGGAAGGCATTGACAGTAACACAAAAAGGAATACAGTTGAGAACAGTAGGGCATGTTATGAGGTGCTCTCCAGTCATGGGCACGCCGTAGTCGTGAAGTGGTCACATATCTGTAACAGCCAGTCCTATTCTATAGAGGTGACTTGGAAAGTAGTCATGCCAAGTGACAAATCTAAAGCAGGCCATGCCGATCGCTCTAACCAAGGATTGGAAATTTTTGTTGACTTATTCAATAGGGAATTCCACTTTTTCTCAGAAGCTACTCTCTGTGCAAATTGAAACGGTTGGATTTAATGAGAAAGATATATATATATATAAACTATTGTAAATTAATTGAGTTTTTAAAAATTAAATCTTTGAAGCTCATACTTGCATTATCAAAAAATTTTCAGGGTTTTTAGTATATTTCAAATTTATTTTAAATTACAAAATCAAAAAATATTTTTCGTAATCGTTTGCAACTACCTTACTGCTATTATTACTTTTCGTAAGCTATTCTTTTCTCCCTCGATAATAAGATAATAAATTAAATGGGTTGTGTTTTCCACATACTTTTCCCCCTATAAATCAGACATCTTTCTATGGTCATACCATAGAGAGATGTATAGATAATAGATGTGTATAGACGTGTAATAATCTTAATGTATAGATGTGTAGATAATTTTATATATTTTTAAATCAGTTTTTAAAAAATAAAAATCATTTTTCTTCAAAATATATTTAATAAATAAAAATAACCATTCATTTAATAAAATAAAATTATAATTACTTCTTGGTCATGTTTCTAATTTATTTCAGTAGAGACTAAGATTCAATCAGATAAGAAATTTATTTGTGAATAATAAACTGACTATGATTTACTGTAGAACTGTAACCAACTGATACATTGAGACTCCGAAGTATAACCAACCGATCCACAAAAAGACATGCACAGTTTTTATAAATCGGTGAATTCCTACTATAGAGATCTTTTGCACAAAAATCCATTAAGATGCAGCAAATATATATTTCAAAATTAAAAAAAGGTTTTAAACATATTTGGGATATATATGATACATAGTTTGGGATGCTTTCAAGAAAAAAAATACTTATCCTATTTTAACATTCACGGTGTCTGTTTGCCAGCTGCATTAGAAAAGAAAAAAATTTTTAACATTCACATGAAAAAGGTATGCATAAATGTGAAAATTCCTGGAAATGAAACTTTTTTCCTCTATTGCAATCTAAAGAAACAGTTTCATAAATAACAAGTGACTTAAAAAAAGTAAACACTCAAATAAGCCGTGGAAAAAATCTACTTCGATTCCGGTCTCTTATGACTGTAAGAGCGTCACGGAGCCAAAGTCAGACTTCTACCTACGGGTGTTCCATCACAACAGAAGCTGCTTCCTTCCCCTTCAATTATGAGTACATATGGGCTCGTGGGCTTGGCCATCCATTGGGATAAGAAACAACAACAACACAAATTATAACATTCTACTATAGCTAACAGCTCTGAAACTCTAAATTACTTCAAAAGTCGCCTTATTAATAGTCTTAATTTCTTATTAAATATTTATAAAAGATAGTTAAAATAAACACAATTTAGATGAAATTATAATTTCTGATTTAATTTAATTAACTTAAACTTTTGATTAAAGCTAAAATACTGGAAGATGAAGAGAATCACAAAAGAATTATAATTAAATGAACTATTTAAAAATTAAACAAACAATATAATAAAATAAAATATATAAGAATAAATAAACTATACAAAAAATCAAATATAATTATATTACGATGAAAAAATTCTCACAATCTTAAAAAAATCCCTGTTTTCATTCAATAAGTCATAATAAATAAGTTAGTCTGAGTTATAATAAATAAATTATTACATCTCAACAACTTGTTAAGAATAAGTTATTGAAGATTAATAAAAAATTTTATTTGGTTTAAAAATTTCCGTGTAGTTGAAAAGGTAACATATTCCTATATTTTATGCTTGTTTTTTAACATTCATTTAAGTCATTTATATACTTATACTTGAAATTTATTTTTTTTAAATATTGTTTTTTTATTCACGTATTTCGCGCTATACCTTAACGGGACAATTTAAATTTATATTTGTGTCACTGAAACTAATGTAAAAAATTAGAGATATTTATCATTATATTTATTAAATTTACTACTGTGCCCAAAAAGTAAGACCAATTTTTATTTTTCTCAAAACCTTTATTTATTCTTCCAAATTTATTTCATTGCCTTCAAAATAATCCGCACTGGACACAATTCACTTATGCCAACGTTTTTCCGATACTCAATGCATGCTAAAAAGTCATTGTCCGGGATGGCCTTCAAAGAGCGCGCCGATTCACGTTGAATCTCTTCAGTTGACTCAAAACAGTCTTTTGAGTATAGGGAATAGCCAAAAGTAGCACGGTGTTAAGTCAGGTGAATACAGTAGTTGTGGAACGATATTGGTTTCATTTTTGGCGAAAAGTCACGGAGAAACAATGCAGTGTGAGCTGGCGCATTGTCGTGATGCAAAACCAAGAGACGTTTTCCATAAATGTGGCCTCTTTTTACGAATAGCTTCACGTAAACGACGCATAACACTCAAATAATATTCCTTATTGTTAACAGTTTGACCCGGCGTATTTCTGTACAAAATACGTTTGAATTATTTTTTTTAAATTTAAAAATAATGAATACTTATTTTGATACTTCAACTATTTTACAATTCATTATATATGAAATATTTCCTTGAGAAAATTAAAACATTGACAGTATTCATATACAAATTTAATTATGATAACACAATCAATAAAAATTGCAAAATACAAGTTAAAATTCAAAATTATTAAAAGAATCAGTTTTCATGCATGATAGAAAATGAAGGAAAAAAGAATTAACAGTTTTGAATACAATATTTAAAAGAATGAGTTTATAAAAATATATAAGGAAAAAAAAAATGTTATTTTAATAACAGAAAATAGTTTTACATTTTTTTTAAGTATGCCTTCATTGTTGAATAAAGATGTCGAGTGCCTGAACGTAAAGCGTTCATCTACTCAACGGTATGTGAAGGCAGTAGGAAAGAAAAGTCATGATAAATAGATAATAGTAATCGTATGATTTGAAAAAAAAAAAAGAAGAAAGTAAGAAAAATGTAAATCATCGGTGATGGAAACGTAACAAGAAATGTATGATCAGTAAATATGCGTTGTAGTAAAATATCTAAAAAGCGATAAGTGAGCGAGGAAATTATGGTGGTTTGAGGCTTCGATTCCATTTAGAAGTAGAGAAAGGATTTCCATTCAATTGCGTAAATATAGTTTGTGCCTTGATGAGAGGATTTTCGTGAGTAGCAATGGTATTGAAGAAATTTCAAGAAAGTTTAGTAATATAGTTGTCAATAGAATCAATTTTTAAATCTTGATGAATTGTAGAGTTGAGGACAAACCAGGGTGCACCAGTGATAATACGAAGAAGTTTGTTTTGAATAATTTGTACAGATTTCTTGTTAGGTGTGCAGCTAGACCCAAGATTGGGGCAGCATAGGTAAGGATAGGCCTAAGAACTTGTTTGTAGAAAAGAAGTTTGTTTGACAAAGTTAATTTAGAAAATTTATTAAGGAGTGGTAGAGTGAGATAAAAATTTTTCCAACATTTTTTCTTTGATTTTTTGAATATGAGCTTGAAACGTAAGTTTATAGTCTATAAGTAAGCCGAGATATTTAATATTAGTTGCCCATTCAATTTGTTGATCAAAAAGGGAGAGATTAATATATGGTTGTCTGGCATGTCCTTTTCGGAAAATGATGGCTTGAGATTTAGAGACATTAATTGCGATGCGCCATTTAGTTAGCCAATCCTCTTGAATATTCAGAAAATTTTGAAGAGTATTGATGACATAAAGAATAGAAGCACCTTGGGCAAGAGCAGCAGAATCGTCAGCAAATAGGCGAGTGGAAATGTTAGTGCATTGAGGAAAGTCGTAGGTAAAGATATAGTAGAGAATAGGACTGAGCACGCTTCCTTGAGGTGTACCAGCACTAATACGAGCGATTTTGGAGAATTCATTATGAAGTCGAACTTGAAAGGTTCTATTTTTAAGATAATTTTAATGATAAGTGTGATCCAAGTTGGAAATTGAAGTTTGATCATTTTGTAGATCAGTCCATCGTGCCGCAGTCGATCGAAAGCTTTTTGACATCTAGAAAGACACCTCCTGTAAAAAAGTTTATAGTTATATCCTTCAGTGATGATATTGGTGACACGTAGAAGTTGATGACAAGTTGAGTGATGTTGACGGAATCCAAATTGTTCTGCAGGAATTATGGAATTTTTATCGCAAAAAGAAATAATATGTTTCACTAAGAGTTTTTCGTAAAGTTTTCCTACACAGCTAAAGGAGATTGATCGGCCGATAATTTGAGGAAATTTCCCTATCTTGGCCAGGTTTAGGGAACATGATGATATTTTTTTTTTCAGATAGAAGGGAAGTAGTGATATTTAGTACAGCTGTTGTAGATTTTGCAAGATGAGTAATGGTATTAAGGGAGACACATTAAGGCTTTATTTGGAATGTTGTCGGGTCCAGAAGATTTCGAATGTTGAGATTCTTGATTAAGTTAATTATGTCAGATGGAGAAAAAAAAAATATTGTTATGGCAATTTTGATGATCAGCTAGAAAGGAAGTTACTGTATCTTCAACATGCTCAATTTTGAGTAATCGCAAGGTTCAGTGTTTTCTTGAAAAGGAGAGTTCAAGGTTTTTCAGCAAAAAGAGTTCGCTTTATCAGAAGATATAAGACCTGAGGATCCAACCAGTGGTGGAATTTTGGGATATTTTTGGTAAAATGTTTGTTAATTTTGAAGAGAAAATTATCTTCTGGATTTAGGCCTAATAAAAATTCATTCCATCTGTCATTTTTAATTTGTGAATCATTTGCTTTACTTCTTTTTTTTCAAGCTTTGTTGACGGATTGCTTGAACGGAGGAAACCTGGCCCAATAAAAATGTAATGAATGTAACTTCTATTGAATTTTTATCGTTATGTTATAAAACAACATGAACTTCTTCTAGATAACAAATAACATTCAAGCCGTTTAGGGTCACCAATTTCTTTGATCATGTATGATAATAGATGAAAAAAATAAAAATTTTTAATTAGAATTTGTTTGTTCAAGGAAAATTTTGAAGTTTTTGTATTTAAAATATATATGTAAAATTTCTGTACAAAATACGTTTGAATTATTTTTTTAAATTTAAAAAGCAATTTTGTTTATCTATTTTCAATTGCCATACAGAAGCAAATATTTTAACAAATTACTAGAAATATCGTTATTTGTTGATTGAAATAATTATATATTATTCATAAAATATAAATAAATGAAAGCAGACGATTACTTTACCCTTAGATTAATAAAACCTTTGTGTATTTTTCTTCCTACTAATTTTCTGTCAAACATTACTATTTTATGTAATGACAAAAATTAATTAGTATTTTTTATTCTTTACTATGCACAAATTAAAAAATTATAAGTTCTAAGAAAAATCGGACTGTTTAGTCTATTAGCTTATAAAGTTATGATCACACAGGTATTTTTTAAATACTGAAATAGTTTATTATTGTGAATACTAAGCAAATGATAACTAAATAAGATGATTTTAAAATAAGTATAATATTACAAAAAATTTATAATATTCAGATTCTTATTAAATGAATATTAACTAATACGAATATGCATTAATTTTTATATAATATTTTCAAGGTTTAACAGCTTAGTGAGGATTTAGTAATTTGAATTATCAAATGTAAAGCATATTGCATTATATAGTTACCATATTTAGTTTTTTAATGGGTAACAAATGATCATAAATGTTTTTGGGAAAAATCTAAATAATGAATGAAATCTTTGAAGAAGGAATGAAATTAAAAGAAGACTGATGTGACATATTTGTAAATAAAATGCATTGAAAAAGTTTTTATTTAAAAAAAAAAGTATTGCAAAACATGTGAAAATCATAAAATCTGGTTATTCTATGCAGGTATTTATTCCATGTAGTATTTTAAATAATTAGACACAATAGATCAATGAATTTAATAATATCAAATCATTACCATGTAAAACGATTTAAATACAGTTAACAGTGAAAAATATTAGATCAATATGTAGATGCCCGTTTCCAAGTGTTAAAATAAATAATTAAAAAAGAAATTTTTTAAATATGTTATGTAAATCTATCATTGAAAATTTTTAAAAAATATCACTAAAAGGCAACTGAATCTCTACTTTAAAGTAAAATTAACAATAAAGTATTTTATTATTAAATTAGTAGGAATTTTTTTTTATTTTATATATCCATTTTAAGCACTCTTTTTCTCAGTCAAATTTATCTCATAAAGTAAATATGGTATGAAAATTTTTACCTTGCTTTCTTACGAAAAAAATGCAAGTATCAAACCTTTATTCCATATTAAATATCTTTTCTAACAAAAATGATAATATCTAAAAAATAGACCAGTTTTAACTGAAATAGATGTGCATAATTTTTTTTCCTTACAAACTTTTCATTTCTTTCAATATGTTTGAAACAAATTTGATAACATAACTGATGACAAAAAAAATAAGACAAATATGCTTTTTTAAAGGAACTGGAACAAAATAGCATAAAATATCACGTAAAATTTGTTGTTATGAACATGAAATAAACATAAAAAAAATGCAACGAATAATTTATATTTAACGTTATTTAGCAAATGAAGTAAAAAAATATTTTCGTTGTGTTATTAATAACCTGCTGTATATGAGTTTGCAAAAATAGTAACATTATTATGATTTGCCAAAAATATAACAATTAAATAACTAATAAGGATGAGTTAAAATAATCTCCTGACAAAAGTTGATGCTTGATAATTATATGTTATAATGAATAACTAATTGCTTTCATTAAATTTAATGCAAAAATTTGATATTTTCATTAAAGCTTTCTTTATAAGTTTCCACAAAATAATTTAAAATAATCACGTTAAATCATCAAAATATAGAGATGGTGTTTAGTACGTGCAAAAAGCGATAATTTTAAATTCTTATAAATTTTTAAAATCTTAGAAATCAGTTATGAGAAACATATTTAAATTAATTTACCGAAATTATTCATCACTTAATTTTAAATTATTCATTAAATATTATTCATTATTTAAATTATTACCGAAATTATTCATTTAAAGGACAGAAGGAAATTAATAGTGATTATAATGTTGAAAATTAAAACACGTAAGCTGAAAACATCAGAAACAAAAGAAACTTATTATAATTGTAATACATTTATAATACTAATAAACATATAAATAAAAATTACTTTAATCTAATATAATTTTTACTGAAAATTTTCACAAGGATATTTAGTTAGTTTTCTTTTATAAAATATTCTAAAAACATTTACGACGATTTTAAATTGCAATTTTTTTTTTCTTTTTTTGAAAAATTTTTAAATTCAAATTTTCTAAAAAAATGAGAAGAAATATTTCACAATTTAGAGAACAAAAATATTTTAAAAAAATAAATAAATGCTTGAATTTTCTTTTTAAAAGTGACATTGTAATTAAATATAAAAAATAATATATATATATATATATATTATAATCAACCCTTTTATTCTTAAATTATCAGACAAAAAGAACTTACGTAGATTTTAATTCTTTAAAGCTTGTTTCGGAAATAAATCAAGTTGTTTCTTCGTATCTCGTTTGATTCTGTTGCCATAGTAACATTTCTGGCATCATCCATCTTCATTGGTGGGAGTTTATTGCATGGAGAAATGTGAGGGATGTTTAAAGAAACGGAAATGGCATTTAAAAAAAAAATTTCTCACCCTCAAGTCGCATAGAATTTACATTACACCAATTAAACCATTACATTACACCAATTTTATTACTTGACTTGAATTACCATCATTGTTACATATTACCATAATTATTAGGAATAATAAAGCAAAGTGCTTTTGTTTTCCACCAATCGTTTTCTTTTGCTTCCATTAAGAATCTTGTTATTATTCTAATTTTTTTTTTTGAGGGAAAATATTGTTAATACATTTTTCACTAAGTAGGAATGTAAGAGAGAAAGCAAAATATATCTTTTCGTTATTTGAAAATATATTATTTCGTTATATTTTCATTAGTTTCATTTTCATAAAACATACAATGTTCTGATATACACTACTGGCCATTAAAATTGCTACACTAGGAAGAAATGCAGATAACAAAATGATATTTATTAGACAAATATATTATACTGGAAATAACAAGTGATTAAATGTCCAAGAAATTTGGCTGCATAAATCATGAGAAACCAGTACCCAGAACAACCACCTCTGGCAGTAATAACAACCCTTATACGGCTGGGCATTGAGTCAAACAGAGATTGGATGGCATGTACAGGTAAAGATGCCCATGCAGCTTCAACACGATGCCACAACTCGTCAACCGTAGTGACTGGCGTATGGTGACACTCCAGTTCGCACGGCAACCATGGCCCAGACGTTTTCTATTGGGGAGAGATCTGGTGAACGTGCAGGCCAGGGCAACAGTCGAACATTTTCCGTATCAAGGAAGGTCTGTACAATACCGGCAACATGCGGTCGTGCATTATCCTGCTGAAACGTCGGGTTTCACAGGGCTCGAACAAAGTATAGAGCCACGAGTCGTAACACACCAGAAATGTAACGTGTACTGCTCAAAGTACCGTCAGAGCGAACAAGTGGTGACCGAGATGTGTATCAATAGCACCCCATACCATCACGCCAGGTCATGGGCCAGTATGATGATGACGAATGCATGTTGCCTATGTGCGTTCACCACGATGCCGCCAAACACGGTTGCGACCGTATTGATGTTGTAAACAGGACCTGGATTCATCTGAAAAAATGACGTCTCGCCATTCGTGCGCCCAGGTTGATGACACCATTGAAGACGCTGCTGCCTGTGATGCAGCGTCAAAGAAGCCGGCTTGGTCAGTAGTGCATTTTTAACGAAATAATGACTAACGGAATTTTGAAATAAATATGATATCATTATTTCCTGCTTATAATACACAGATTGATCTTCAGAATTATCAGAATTTATCATCTCCTTCATTGGGTTCTCATTTATTGGTAGAAGAAATATGAAAGATGTTTAAAAAAATAGGAAATCTAAACGTTTTTCTCTCCATGAAATTATACAGAATTATTACTTTTCAGAAATTGTGTTATTCGACTTGAACTAACATCATTACTACTTATTCACATTACTATTAGGAATATTAGACACATATACACTTTATATTATCCGAGAATTGTTTTCTTAAAAATCTTTTAACATTAATAATGTCATTACGAATCTGTTATCATTCTATCTGTTATCATCTATAAATACCAACATTTTAATTTTTCTTAAGTTTTACAATTTAACGATATCTTTAATGATGATAATAGATTGAATTTTTGAAATAAATATGATTGTAATTTCATGCATACAGATACATGGATTTTATGTTACAAACTTAATTTTTATACGTATTACAAGTTGCTGTGTACAATGTGTGTTTTTTTACCTTGGAAATTTGTGTAAATATCGCCGCCTGAAAATGCTTTTTTAAAATAATAAGTAGACAAAAGAATGAAAGACAAACTGCTTTAAAGTGTCTGGCAAGAGGCTTTTAACAGCTACATGCATAACTAATTTATAATTATTTACTCGGTATGTAGCTATATTTTTAACTACACACAGCTACATCATCATAAAATTTGTCTTCAAAAATAGGTAGCTATGCGTGTAAGCATGAATTGTGTAATTATTGCAAGTGAATTGCAAGCGAATGCAATGTATCGTTCTGTTTCTATTCAGAGCATCGTGGCCGTCTGTCACGAAAAATTACATCGGGAGCCTCAGTTGGATGCAATTCATCTATCAAGATGGAAATTTAAGCGTACTACTGTGCCCAAAAAGTAAGACCAATTTTTTTATTTTTCAAAAACTCTTTATTTATTCTTCCAAATTTATTTCATCGCCTTCAAAATAATCCCTCAGACGCAATGCACATACCAACATTTTTTTCCAATCCTCAATGCATGCTAAAAAGTCATCGGCAGGGATGGCCTTCAAAGCGTGCGTCGATTCACCTTGAATCTCTTCAATCGACTCAAACGGTGTCTCCCGAAGTTATCTTTTGACTTTTGGGAATAACCAGAAGTCGCACGGTGTGAATACGCTTGTTGTGGAACGATATGGGTTTCATTTTTGGGGAAAGAGTCGCGAAGAATCAATGCAGTGTGAGCTGGCGCATTTAGTATTTTCGGTACCAATCGAGATTTGACGCGTTTGAGGCCCAAAATGGAATTGACAGATCCTTTTGAAATTCAAACGTCATCAACAAGGTCACTAATTGTAAATCGACGGTTTGCAATCACCAAATCTTTAATTCTTTAGATGTGAGCTTCGTCGGTTGAGGTTGATGGTTGACCAGAGGGGCTCTTCGTCTTCAGCGTGTTCTCTGCCATCTTTGAACTGTTTATACCACTTGTAAACATTTCTTTCCGATATAGGAATGCTCACCGAATGCCTTCTGCAAGATTCTATACGTTTCCACAAACAAAATTTAATGCAATTTCTTTGCTCAATTAATTTAGACATTTCGCAATCGCCAGAATCAGTTTAGCGTCTCACAAAAGCCAAGCGTAACTCAAACACTAATAAATATTTTGACGTGAAATTTCACACAGATGGCAAGTACTGTGCCAACAACCTAAAAAAAAAAAAAAAATTAAATTCCATATGCCGGGAAATTTAAATTTAAAATTGGTTTTACTTTTTGGGCACAGTAGTAATCTATGGATCAAATTAATGATATAAATTCAGGCTTCATTAAATATTAGTAAAAAAGAGAAACAGTTTTTATTAAAAAAAACATACCAGTAGTAAGTTGACATTGTTTGCAAATGGCAAAATAAGCATATAATAAGTTTTTCAATTATCATTTTATAGGAATAATTGAAGTAATAATAACAAAACAATAACATACTAAAATGTGATAACATAACATAATTATTAATATGTTATACAATCAACAAAATCAACAAATCTGCTTTCATCTAAATCAACAAATCTACAAATTTGCTCTCATATTTTCTCAAAAATAGAAAAAAATATATATATATTTAAATCATTTTACAGATAAATAGCTACATATAAAGTAACAATCTTTCTAGGCTGCTGTTTTTTTAATCCGTTTGTCAATCCATAAACTATATTCTTCGTCAAAAGACATTAGTGATCCAGATAAATATGGGATAAAAGAAAACCATCCCACACATATATCACTTTTCAAATATGAAAAATAATAATAAAAAAAACAGACAATAGGAAGCAAACAAATAAAGAAAAATGGCTGTAGTAAATGCAATTATGAAAAATAAATTATTATCAAATAATAAATGACTATATTAAATACAAATTATGGAGTAGAAGAAGTAGAAACAGTAAATAATCTATGGAATTTATCAATAATTATAAATTTAAAAAAATCAATAAACTCAAAATCGGATCTAATTTATGATTATTTATACATTCAGGCTTTTATTAACTTTCAATAAACAGTGAGAAAAAAAAAAAGAAATAGTTTATGATGAAAAATAGTAGTGGAAGTTAGTTGATGCTGTGCCATCAATTCCATCTTATTGCTAGTTTATTTTCAAATATTATATAGATTATATATAGATGTATATATAGAGAGATTTTCATGAATGTATAGATTTAGAATATATAGATTTTCATGAATTTCAGTCACATAAAAAAGTAATGAATTCAAGGGAAAATCCTCTTCTCATAAAATAGGACCTGTATTTGAAATTTTAAAGTTTGGTTTGGTTTGTCGCTTTACGGTCATTTTATGCACACTTTGGGCTAATTAGATGGTACCTACAAAACAGTTAAATCTTATTTCTAATAATCCCCACTTATGATCCTTTCACATACACTACCTTAAATTATTTACAATTCTTGCTATAATTATTTTTTGTCCGACATGTTACGAAAACTTATCGTGTTATTTGTGTATTTAATTACTAACTCCTGCTCGTATTAATTGTGTTACTTGAGATCCCTATATTTTTATCACAAGAAATTAATCTAAATTCTACATTGAAGTACAATAATTTTTGTAAGTATTTATGGTTGTAATCCTATTGTTAATTATTATTGAGATTCATTAAACACTCTTACATTTTTATAGAATAATAGCAGCAAACAATTATTTCAAAACGAAAACCTTATTTGATTTTTATAAAGTAATATTTAAAACTGATGAAGTTGTAGTAAACGAATCATGCAGGTAGATGTACGGGATATATCTATAAAAATGAACATTGATATAAAAATTATTTTATAAATGCTAAAATAAATATAATAAATATCATTATGTTATCTCAAAAAGTTCCTAGAAATTTGCATTATATTAGAAAATTTAGGATTAAAGTTATAAATTCGAAAGAAATATTTGAAGCATTGGAAAGGTTCGTAAAAAATAAAAGCAAATTAATTTTTTTTTCTTTTTGGTAAAAATGTAATAGGATTTTGAGTTTTCTTGGTTCCATGATCTAATTGTATTCAAAGACTTTACCACTTTTTGTGACCCACTTTTTTCTACTTCAGTTAGAGTAATAGGAAGCAATAATTACAATTCACTAATGGTGATTTGTAATTATTGCATTAAAATAATTAGTGGTGTAATTATTGCTTCATATTTATACTAACTGAAGTGAAAAAAAGTGGATCACAAACTGAAGGATATTTGTTGTAAAAAAAAATATGACAAATGGAAACATGTACTATAATATTTTCTAAGTGCCAGGAAACCGAGTAACACATTAATTCTAACTTTTGAAAATCTTAATAAGAAAAAAAATAAAATAAACAAATAAATCATCAAATTATTGATTTAATTAATAATCCTCAACTACAGAAAATAGGCAGAAAATTATTAAAATCATTAAGACAATTACTTTTGGGATCGTCAAGGTATTGCTTTAAGGAAAATTTTCAATATGTATTTGGGAATTTTCGTTCACCATTTATTAAGAGGAAGAATCAACGCCAATTATGCAGTTTTAATAAATATGACATTCTCTAAACAACTGCTACTTATATTAGTTGGAATATTCAAAGCCAAACAATATCTCCTTGTAATAAGGTAATTCTATGACAGATAGTGCAAAAACCACAAATTCTTCCGTGTGTTTTTCCATACTATTTTATGTAATTTGTGAAGTATCCACAATTTAACACTTTTTCTTTATGCGTTCGTTATGTAAGTTATAAAGAAAAGAAAATATGCGTGCATAATTTTTACAGTTCTTAATTGTTTAAAAATATAACAGGACAAAATACCATAATTGAATGACGACAAAAGTACAAACCCATAATAGAATTGAGGTTTTATGGCAAAATTATGACAAATTGCAAAACCATAATAAGAATCCACAATAGAAACGACAAAATACCTTATCATACAGAATTGACAAAAGTAAGACAGGGAAAAATACCATCTAGCCAATACCATAATTGAATGACTTAAAAATTATTGAAAGAGATTTGTCATTTTTATATAGTTATCAGGTTAGGATAGTGCGGCTTCCATGAGTGGAAAATCTGATAGAGTACAAGATCTTTTAAAATTTTTTCCTCAAGCACTCTATGTACATTGTTCAAATTACATTGTAATGTACATTGCTCATGATTTCCGTTGCTCAATTTTGCTCGATTTTTCCGTTGCTTCTGCCAAATTCAAATGAATCAAAAAAAAATTTAAGTCAATTCCTTCTTTTTTTTTCTCACTATATTGCAGGAAGTCCTTCATAAATAATTTTCATTCATTTTTTTAAGTTTATCTGGCGCCCTCTATTGGTAGATACATGCAACTTAAATCTAAAAAAAAAACTAAAATTAATTAATTAAATTTAATGAATGAATTAATATTTGAAAAAAACTGTATTAACATCAAGTGTCATCCACTACAAGTTAAAAAAAAAATGTATTTGAACTTGAGTGGCTGAATAAAAAGTGTTTTATGAACGATTGAAAATTTGAACAAGATATTTATATAGGGAGAGTGTGAGCTAAGAAAGAATTTAATAAAATACGTTTCTCTTACCATATGCTTATGAATCTAGCACGGCGAATTTAAAAAAACCATCTTCGAAGTTTAATTTTCGATTCAAAGATCTCGAACGCTGTTAATCTGATGCATAAATAAAACGGGATCTAAAATGCTTTTTCTGTTTACTTTATTTATTCCTTTTCAGTCATATGCCTATGCATTTATTCCATAAAATCGGATTATTTTTTGAGATACTGAAACAAAATCGTTTGCATATCTTATTCCTGATACAATAAGGAAGAGTGATGAAAAGCCCTCAACCTATGATAATTCGAATCATGCCTTGCTCATTTTTTAAGCAGTGTGAGTCATGCAAAAAAGAAAGGAGAAAACGAGACTATGAATGGATGAATGGTGAAACGTAAAATAAATTCAATCTGATATAGATCCCTCCTGTAAATCAGAGTCGCACATGAAGAAATTTTATTTTTATTTTAAAAATATCCTACGATAGGTATTTATAAAAGCCTTTCAGATTCTATTTAAAAGGCAATATGCACATCTACTTTATTGTTGAAAGTGTAAAAAGTTATACTTCGAGAAAATTCGTTACTGCTTTTTTTTTTTTTTTTTTTTTTTTTTTTGCAAACTAGGAAGCTTACAAAAAAAACTTCAATCTCTGCACTGATCCCACCCCCTGGAGTGCCACACTGAGAATCGAGGGGTACCTCGCCGCGAGGC
The DNA here is from genome assembly GCA_021605095.1 of Caerostris extrusa. Lineage (NCBI taxonomy): Eukaryota > Metazoa > Arthropoda > Arachnida > Araneae > Araneidae > Caerostris > Caerostris extrusa. The sequence goes on from BPLR01003364.1 coordinate 72,800, forward strand.
AACACTGATCTCTAATCTGCTATTAAGGGTACGAAAAAAATATCAAGGTCCCCATAAAAATCAGTTCCGTTCAGTCGCCCTCTGCCGTTGTGTTTAATATGCGCTTCGGCTATATATAAAAAAGCAAGACAGGGGGAAAAAGTTTCTTCATAGGCGTTAAAAATCGCGCCAACAACATGAATCACGGTGTACAGAACCTTTGTCACTTCACTCAATGCTTTTCTAAAATATGTCTATTATGCTGCTTTCCCCTATCACCTACATGTGTAAATATAACGTGTTACATGCTAAAGTGTGAAAGCTTCGTATGAAGAGAGACACAGAGAATATACCATAGAAAGATAACTTAGAATACTGTTTCTCTCAAGGTGCCATGACTTGCATAACCCTTGCAGTAGATTCTATGCAGGATCTCAAAGTAAGTTTTTATTTATATATCTTCAACTTTCGGACAAACACTCGACACTATCAATACACTCACCATTATTAATTCCTAATACGTTATATGGGATTGCCAAAAAACATTTGCCGTTTTATAACCGTGTTCAATAAAATATCTGTAGTTATTTCTAGATAATGCATTAAAATGAGCAAGCTGTTTTGAATCAACATATAATTATTAAAAAACTTATAATTATCAACAAAATTATTTATAGTTATTCAGTAAAAATTAAGTTATTCAGTTATAATTATTAACAATAAAGTTTACTTTCTTTTTTTTACCATTTTCTATATTGAAACACATTCACGTCTTTGTGTATTTAGTTTTATTATCTAAGTAGTTTATGATTGCTTTTTAAATAGCTAATTCAACTGTCAAAGAAAAATATTTGCCTAAACAAAAAACTACTTTCCATCGAGCAGATATTCAAACTTTTAAAAATTCATGTTCTACTTAATATCAACTTATTATTTTCAGAAAAATTAAGTATTCCCTTTTATAACCTGAAACTGTCACCAGAAAAAAATGTTGTTCATGTTGCATGCAATCTAGTATTCTCAATGTCCCATATTGAAATCATTAATTTTACGAAAACTGTTAGGAATATAAACAATATATTTAATTTTTAATTAAAATTTTTTGAAGATCTTCTGTATTCTCATAAGACTCCATGCCCTTCAGTTACATTGTTGTTCAAATGTATAAATAAACTAAATTGAAAGCAATTAAACATTCCAAATACACTTAGAAGGAGGAAAGACATTGGAAAAAAATAAAATAAATAATAAAAAAAAGCGATAGTGACTAGGGATTAAATTATCATTCATGTTATCTAATTAGATTATCTGGATCTTTTATATTTTAAATAAACATATAATTTTTCAATTACTTACAAAATGAAAGTTTTTTAACAGTTTTGTCCACAGTTTCTGGCTAAATTTTCATGTCCTTCAACTGCATTGTAGTTCAAAGCGTGTTAAAAGTTTATAAGCAAAACATCATAAGAAATATGACAAAATGATTTATGAATCCTCCATTTAATGTTTCAAAAATTTTTAATAGCATTATCTAAATTTCTGAGAACACCAAAAAATAAAATTTGATAATTTTTAAAATTGTGTTAAACTGAAGCAATATAAAATAAAGATTTTCTTAGAAAAATATTTTGTTGAGCTTCAGTATTGTAAATTGAGTTATCTTAAATTTCTTAATTGTGATACATTTAAGGAGAAAGCATAATTTCGAATGGGTCTATTGATAAAGGAGCTTCTCTATACAGCAATTTCTATTCTCTAATTTAATTGCATAGAAGATCTTGTAGATGGGTAAAATGGTTGATTCGTTATGAATGAATTTATACACCAACTATGATGTTATTTTCTCGGTTATCATTTTCGATTGCTCTTTTCTAGGATTATTATTCTATGAAAAAAACAGATATATAGAATATTTTACTCATTTAAAGAATTACCATTCAAAAAAATTATTTTATAATGTCACAAAATCTGACAAAATAATTAGTTTTGATTAGCGTTAGTTATATTTTAAAATCCTTACTGAATGTACACTGGTGTCCAAAAGTTAAGCATAAATCGTAAAATGCGAAAAACATCGAGTAAATATTCGTAAAATTATTCCAAATTTCTTGCGGATATTAATTGGGTGAAGAAGAAACATTGGGTTTAGGCAAAACTTTTCAGTCGACTACGTCCTGCGCGAAACACCTGCGCATGTCGGAACGCAGAGAAACCGATTCACGCGGCATAGGCAGTTCAGACAAGTTTCGTGCAACTACTGTGCGAAGGAACGTTGTTAACAATCAAACAAGGTGAATGATGGCATAAAGACGCCAATTGGACATGTTTGCGAAAGGAAGAATCGTTGGAATGCTGGAATCGGGACAATCACAAACCGGAAGTGTCTCGAATTTTGAATGTGGACCAGTCTGCAATCTCAAGACTGTGGCAGAGGTTTCAAAGAACGGAGATGTTATCCAACAACCAGCATCAGGTCGACGAAAAGTCACAACTCCTAGCCAAGACCGATATCTGGTAATAAGTGCGCGACGTCAGAGGGGCAGTACTGCCAGAGCACTGGGTTCGGCGCTCACAGTCGCCACAGGAATACGAATTTCGAGACAAACTGTTTACAGGAGACTCAATCATGCTGGCCTCTATGCCAGAAGACCAGCAGTTTGCATTCCCCTCACGTCTGCGCATAAAGGGTGCTCGTTTGAACTGGAGTTTGAAACATCAACATTGGAGTGTGGGCCAATGTGATGTTCAGTGACGAGTCCCGGTTTAGTCCGAGTAGTGATTCTCTTCGGGTAACGATATGGAGAGAACGTGGAACACGTTTTGAACCAAGAAACATAACGGAAAGACCTCATTTTCCGTCAAAGGGAGTAATGGTATGGGCAGGCATCATGATGGACGGCCACACAGACCTCCATTTCTTTGACACGGGGTCTGTGACTGGTCAAAGATACAGAGACGAAGTTCTTGAGCTTTATGTGCGCTTGTTTCGAAGTGCTGTTGGTCCTGACTTCATATTCATGGATGATAATGCGCCGTGTCACCGATCGGTGCTGGTGGATGACTTCCTTGAAACGGAAAACATCCAGCGCATGTCGTGGCCTGCGAACTCCGCTGATTTAAATCCTATCGAGCATGTATGGGATATGCTCGGGAGACAAATTGCAGCCCTTTGGCACCCACCAAGCTGCTTTACTAATCTCTCCAAGAAGCTTGAAAGAGAGCTCTCAAGAAGCTTGGAACCGTTTGAGCCCACAACTCATTCATCATCTCATAGCAAGTATGGTAAATCGCTGTGCAGCGTGCCTGGATGTAAGAGGTGACCACACGCCTTATTAAACTGCAGCATCAGTATTTTATTTAAGGTTTTCTTTCATTTTTTCTTTAAAGTGTGAACCCTTGCTATGCTCAGTTTTCTTTCAAACTGCTACTTTGGATAATAAAATTAATTATTATCGTTCTTTTGATTTGTTTTCTTATTTTATAACCATTTTACACTCGCATATCACGTTTCCCGCCATTCTGATTTACAGTTCCTTCTTTATTCACATTGTTACGTCGAAACCAGGTTCCCCTGCATAGGGAGGTCAACGCCCTATGTCCAGAAAAACATCCTGTCTGTGGGGGTGTCTGGCAGGGGAGAGAAAGAATGTAAGAGTCAGTTGAACTTCTGCAACCAAAGAGAAAGATTGTGTGGCAGTCTATCTTCGAGTTTGATGGCTGCATAAACTAAAGGAGTTGAAACTCAGCGACCAAAGAGAAATGTTGTGTGGCATTGCATCTTCGAGCTTGATGGCTGCATAAGTAAAAGAGTTCAATAAGTGTAACCAACGAGAAAGGTTGCGTGTGGCAGTCCATCTTCGAGCTTGATGGCTGCCTAAATAAAGGAGATTAAAATTATATAGTCCATTCATTTCTTCGTGTCTGTGTCGAAGATTATTTGAGTTTATATTTTTGTGACCGAGCTATCGAACATTTTGGTCCAGTCTCCCGGAGACGGATTAGTTTAGCATTGAGATAGAGTGATCCATTGATTTCCACGAATCGTTGGCTGCATTCTACCATGAGTTCGGTAGGTGAAGTTTAATAATTCTAATGTGTTGGACATTTAGCTTGATTTAGTATATAATGTTGAATTAAAGTATTTAGTTTAATAGGTTTGGTTAAGCTTTGGTGTGCATTGTTTAGTGGAATTTAAGTGAATAAACAATGTCTGTTACTTTAAATCTAGAGAAGGATGAGCTAAAAAGAGGTAGCGGAAGAGATGGGCTTAACCATTCCAGTCAATACTGGAAAAATAGATTTGATCAACCTAATCAAATCCAGTCATGTCTATAGAAGCCGGATTGAAATACTGCGCAATCTTGTGGATGATGTTTTAGAAGAAAGGAGGGAAAAGAAAGAAAAATTCGAGAGGGACAATCGAGAAAGTGAAATTAAATTAGAATTAGAGAAAGAAAAATTCGAGTCGGACAAACGAGTACGTGAAAAAAAATTAGAGATAGAGAACATTCAGTTGGCCAAACTTGAAAAAGAGTTGGAACTTGAGAAATCGAAAAGGGATTCAGCTAAAACTTCCCAAATTAGCTATAATAAAAAGGAGTGAGTGATGACTCTTTGTCTTCCTCAACTGAAGATGAGTCATGGCCCAATAGTTTAGATTCTTCAACTTCTAATAAAAAAAATGTTAATCCATTATCAGCTGTGAAGCCAACATCAAACATGTGTAATCTTACTCCCCGACCATTTTCCAATGTTTATAATTCAAGTTATTTTGCGTCAAATAATTCTGCACACCAAAACAGTGCAAAAACTGACAATGTTCCAGAAAAGGTGTTTCTAACAAAGTCTGTACAAAAGAGAATTTGAACGAATCAAGAAATCAAGTGATTCAAACAGCAACACTTCTCGCCACCAAACTCGAACCTCTCATATTCCTTCAACAACATCGTCTGTATTAGAAGCAAGTAAAGAGAAACCTAAATCTATTGAGTCTGGCAGTGTAAAACCTGTAGTTCTTTCTAAGCCTGCATTACCTGTAAAGCCTATGATTTCTAATCAACCACTTACTTCTGTGAAAGAAAATGATGTTGAGGCGAGTGATATAGAAAATTCAAATCTTATTCTTCAGAATACTGTGTTTGGCTTTGCGGTGTCTGGGTGCAGCACCACAGGAAATGTAAATAGAGAACGTTGTGGACTATCCACAGATAAAGTTGATTTTCCATTGAGAAAAATTTGGCCAGTAGAAGTGTTTGAGAAATTGGAATTAACAGGTAATAGTGAAAATTCTACATGCGAGAAAATAATTGTGGAAAAAGTACCAGATGCTACTCATGCAACTCATCATGGTGTTTACCGGCCTGAGAAATTACGAGTGTTTAATTGTTCCTCAAAGACCATGAATGGAGCTACTATCAATGGATCAGAGAGAAGAGTGGACCCATCCCGAGGTGATGGAGTTAAACGAGGAGACCGTGGTGATGGAGAAATGATGGTGGCTATTCCAGTGGAGATAAACGAGAAGACTGTGGAGGAGGAGAATACCGTGGAGTCAGAGGAGATGGTTTCCGTTATGGAGGAGATAGGAAGCAGATATGATAAACTATCATATGGATGTGGTGGAGTCTACAGGAGTCGTACAACTATGGGACCGTCCAAGAAACAGAGGTGGCTGGTAAGGGAATATGCCCTGAACAACAAATGCCATGGCCGAACCTCAACTGTTCGTGTGAGAGTCTAACATCTGTTACAGTTGGTGTTTAATATGCTTCAATGGTCTTCAAAGTTTGATTTTGAGAATTTATCAACTACTTTTGTGAATGTGCCTTGAAGCTTAAGACATCTAAGTAGTTTATTGCAGTGATTTGAAATCAAGTGACTAAAAGACTTTCGTGCTCATCAGAGTTGCTACAATTCATCGATTGTCATCTGATTTCCAGTGATACCACATTAAGTGAGACCAGAGTTCCTGGCTGGAGAAAAGTATCCTGATCAACCGATCCAGATCCTTGATAAACAGGACGAGAACTTTTCTGAACTGAGAACAAATTGTTTATGAAACAAGTGACTGAAATTTCATGAACTATTTATTGAGTTTAAGTAATAATTATATAAAGTTTAAGTATTTAAGTTACATATTTAGATTTGTTAAGAATACTAAGTGTTTGTCATTTAAATTAAATTATTCAATTGATAATTTATTTATATTGATAATTTATATATTATTATTGTTTAGTTATTCATGCATGATAGAAATTAATATTGCTGAGATATTTCTAGTAAAATCTATTCAACAAGAAAAGTTTTCAAAAAGTCTATTGAAAGATAAGAAACTTATGTCGAAGAGTAAAATTAAAATCTTTAAATCCCTTTTAGATTTAGATGGAATCTTAAGAGTAGGTGGACGTTTGAGTAATGCGGAATGTAGTTGTGATAAAATACACCGTATAATATTGCCTAAAAATCATGCATTTACTGAGATGTTAATTTCTTATTACCATATAAAATATTTCATGTAGGATTATCTGCTCTTTTGTGTCATGTACGTGAGTAATTCTGGCCTATAGGTGGAAAATCTATTTGCAGAAAAATAGTGCATAAATGTGTTATTTGTTAGAAGTAAAACCTATTGTGTCAACACAACTAATGGGTAGTTTACCGAAAGATAGAGTTACCTTGAATTATCCATTTAATATTTCAGGAGTAAATTTCTGTGGACCATTTTTGGTTAAAATTGGAAAACAAAGAAAGAGTATTGTGTAAAATGTATGCATGTTTATTTGTTTGTTTTGTGTTCAGGCAGTGCATATTGAGAGTGTTTCTGATTTATCATCCGAATCCTTTATAGCTGCTTTAAAAGATTTATTGCACGTAAGAGGCAAATGTGCTAAATTATACTCTGATAATGCAAAGAATTTTGTAGGTGCGAACAGAGAAATTCAAAAGTTTCATGAGTTAGTTATTAATCCTGATATTAAGTTATCGTCATATTTATGTGAAGTAGGTATTGAATAGAAATGCATTCCCCCTCGAGCCCCAAATTTTGGTGGTCTCTGGGAAGCGGCCATTAAATCATTTAAGTTTCCTTTAGAAGAGTAGTTAAAGGTGCTAGTTTAAATTATGGAGTTTAACTGTGTGTATACAAACTGAAGCAATTTTGAATTCTAGACCATTGAGTCAATTTCTACTGATAGTGATAACTTTGAAGTTTAACTCCAGCCCATTTTTTGATTAATCGATCAATGAACGCTATTTTAGAGCCTAATTTAATTGATTTAAAAGATAATAATCTTAACAAGTGGCAAAGGGTAACTAAAATAGTTCAATTAGTGTGGAAAAAAATGGCACCGTAGCTATTTAAGTGAATTGCAACAAAGAAATAAATGGGTCTTGGAAAAAAGACAATGTAAACATTGGTGATTTAGTGCTATTGGTTGATGATAATTTACCTACTTACAAATGGTCTCTAGGCAGAATAATTGATATTTCTTATAGTGCTGATAATAAAATCAGAGTACTTAATAAAAACCCAGAGTGGAATTTTTAAGAGACCAGTATCAAAAGTGTGTGTTTTTGCCTATGCCAGAGTAATTTCCTTTAGAGTACTTATTATTTATATTCATGGTATTATGTTTGTAATTTGTTTAAATTTAGTACAATGTATACATATATATATTCATTTTTTTCAGTGACTTATTATATGTTTAGAATTGTTAATTTTGTATGTTAGAATGATTTATTGTATATTATTGAATGTTTAGTAAACATATCAATGGGTGGCGGTATGTTACGTCGAAACCCAGGTTCCCCTGCATAAGGGAGGTCAACGCCCTATGTCCAGAAAAACATCCTGTCTGTGGGGGTGTTTGGCAGGGGAGAGAAAGAATGTAAGAGTCAGTTGAACTTCTGCAACCAAAGAGAAAGATTGTGTGGCAGTCTATCTTCGAGTTTGATGGCTGCATAAACTAAAGGAGTTGAAACTCAGCGACCAAAGAGAAATGTTGTGTGGCAGTGCATCTTCGAGCTTGATGGCTGCATAAGTAAAAGAGTTCAATAAGTGTAACCAACGAGAAAGGTTGCGTGTGGCAGTCCATCTTCGAGCTTGATGGCTGCCGAAATAAAGGAGATTAAAATTATACAGTCCATTCATTTCTTCGTGTCTGTGTCGAAGATTATTTGAGTTTATATTTTTGTGACCGAGCTATCGAACACACATAATTATCAATTATGCTTAACTTTTTGGACACCATTGCATTTTTTGATAATATTTTTTCTCCATAAATATATATCGTTTGGTAATTGCTCAAGAAATTTTAAAAATATTACTGAAGGTTTATTTTATAATATGGAACAAATAATCAAATTAGCTTGACCCCGAATACTTATTTTCGATATACCACAGGAGTAAATCTCAGAGAAATTTGGCTGTACAATTGCATTGTGTTATACGATTGTGATGTTGTACGATAGTTATATATTGTTGTAAGAATTGATGTAATAATAACAATGTTGTTATTATCATATCAATTCATGTTGTTTTTGAAATGACACTAATATAATTAGCCTCACATACAAGCTATTATCAAATAAATATTTAATGTATTCAAGGAAAATCACAACCAACCATCAATATTTACAAAGTCTACTGGCATGCTAAACAATTACAAAGTCTTGTTGAAGTTCAAAATACTGTCAAAATAAAATTACACAGCACATTCTCTTACTTTTCTTGAATAATTTTTCTGAATTTGTTAAATGAATAAAAAGGAAAATTGCAATTTTCTTTAATGAAAAGAGTTTCTAATTAATTTTACGTTCTATATAATTTAAGGAGGACAAAAAAAAAAAAATTCAACTGTAGTTACTAAGAATTTGGAGATGAAATGAATCGTTTTTTATTACAGCATTTTATTGTTATTAATTATAAGTGATTATTATATATTAATGTATTTCAGTAATGTAGTAACTATAATGGATCTTATTCATTTATATGTCATGCACAGTCCACCAATGAAATAAACAATATTGCTTTCCAGCGGTATTTCCCCATGTTTACTCCCTCCTATGAAATAACCGCAAGAAATGTATCACCCAACAGTATTGTTGTCACTATGAGCATGTTTACACACTCTCATAATCGTCACCAAATTAAAACCATCAGTGAATAAAATGCAAGCCACCATAGGCATACCAAACATTGCAGCTATATATATATATATATATATACTTGTATTTCAATCTCAAGTTTTGCATTAATTCCACCTCTATTATTTATACTAATATTAACTGCAAGTCTTCAAGCTACACGTGCCCTTGGGTAGTGCTAAATGAGTAACAGAGATGCAGCCCTTGCTTATGACATAAAGATTAACAGTCTCTGTATTGTCAACTGCATTAGAACAACAACATTAACTGCAAGAAATTTTAATTTATTGTCTGACTTAGATAAAATTGAAATAATTGTTTTTAATGATTGATAATCCGAAATCAACTCAATCCGAAAATACTTGAAAGTTTGTTCATTCATAAACATCGCATTTCAATTAATGATTGGAAAATATCTTTCTTTGCAATACTATTCTAAAAGCCTTCAATTCGCCACCCCTAAATAAATAAATATGAATCCTTGAAGCTAACGAAAATCTATCCCGCTATTGACCACCCATCCAGTTAAAAAAAAATAAAGTATTCTGCAGGGTGAGGAAATAATTATATTTCCTTTCATTCGTGTGGGCGAAAAATCTTTCAGTTCAAAGCTTCGTCATCTCAACTGTTGCTCTCATGTTTACCTCCCATATGTCAAAAAGATGTAAAAAATCGAATGTATCCGAAATCGAATCGAATGTATGCGAAAGACATTTTAAGTGCAGAAAACGGTTTTACCTAATACTTTTGAATTATTACAAATGTAACTAATATGCTTACGATAGTTATAGTTATGGTAGTTAATTTGTAAAATATCTTTACAAAAATAAAATGTTTTTCTCTCACCTTGTTTTTAAAACAAAAAACTTTTTTTTAAATTAAAAATTTTAAAAATAACCAATTATAGGCATGCATTTCTGTCCATTCTTTAAGTTTCTATTTCTTTTTTTCGTCCTTAAACTAAATTAAAATGTACATACATGTCACACGGGTATCAAACTTACAGGAATTCTACAACGCACAATACACTTTTTTATCTAGATTAAATGTGTTCCGTATCACTTTATTTGACATTTGTCAATGAAATTTTATTAATTTTACCTTTTTTTAATCCTTTTTTAATTTTATAGACATCACTATTTTATTTATCACTATTATACACTATTTTATAGAAATCAAAGTTGAAAAGCTGATTTAATTTTATTTGTTATAAATAAAATATTATACTGTAACGCCACGGCCTATATTAGAACTATAAAGCCTTCATGAAGAGAGCCACTTTCAGGCTCATGGGAACACTCTCATTTTTATTTACAAGTACTATATATATACAAATAATGAACTCTGGACTATAATGCAAATATATGGAGAAAAAATAAATAAAATTTGATCACATGTGCACAATTAAATCAAAAGTGCAATTCACTCCAAGGTCGGTGTTTTTCAGAGTTCTCGAGTCTACCGCGAATCTAATTCTCTAGTCTGCGACAGACTTTAAGTATCACACAGCGTGATGAACGAAACCACAAAGTGTTCACTTTGAAAAACAGGTGGAAACTCCGGCCTATTCAATCAATTCAGAGAAAATTTTAAAAAACCTTCCTCTCCTTTCTTCACCAAAAACTTCTCCTTTAAGGCAATTCGTCAAAAGGAGGAGGGGCCAGCTTCACATTTCTCAGCTCGTAGTCTATCACCAATCACGATGGATCAGCTAATGGTATAGTTCATATTCAATCTGTAGTTGTTTCGACTTGTGAAGGTCGCATTGACATTAGCTATTTTCTGAGTCTCATTAGATATAATGCCGAATATTTGCTATCAGATTTGTGTATTCTCATAAGTACAAAACACTAATTTTATATAATAGCACTACCCACAATATTAGTCTGTTGTCAAATTTGAGTGATGGGTTGTTATTATATACTTGTCAAATAATATGCATTACTTTCTCCTGGGGATGAAATGTCAAACTCTTCTCGTGAGAAAAATAATCTAAGGATAATCTATCTATCACATATGCTGCTTTTTTCTTCGGCGTCCGTCATTCCTAATTTCACAATTATGTAAACAATTCATAGCCAAACAGTTGTAGAAAGACCTGGGGCCTGTCATTCAAGAGTTACGACCCACGGGAAGATTGATATATTGCTTTTTTGTACCCAAGCGGAATCGAAGCTAGACCTCCACACGTTTGGCATATATGGTTGCAGCGACAATTGGTAAAACAAAATCTGCCTTTACTGTGCGCCGAAGGCTACACATGAATAGACTGTATGTTCAAGTACCTCGAGTTTGTGTTCTTCTATCCGTCCAATCCAGAGTAGCACGATTGAAGTGGTGTCAGCAACATGCCAATTGAACTTGCGTCTCATTGGGTCCAAGTTATGGTCACGGAGGAGTCGCAGTATGTCCTTCAAACAATTGGAAGTGTAAGGTCTGGAGAGAAGAAGTCCCACACAATCAACCTCAGAACATCAACGAATATCACACATTCCGAGGGTGGAAGCATCATAGTGTGGGCTGTGATTTCGTTTAATATCGCAACGACCTGCATAGTTTTTAAATGGGGGTTTGCGACAGTTGTCCCGTATTCAGAAGTCCTAGACCCTATTGCGGAATTACACGCCACAATAGTTGGTCCTGTTTCCGTTTTAATGATAATGCACATCCCCATAGAGCTGTGATCGTCAACGATTACCTGAAAAGTGAGGATTGCGCGTATGAAGTGACCAGAGTACTCGTCCGACTTTAATCCTATTGAAAATCTTTGCAATGTTCTGGGCTGTGCTGTGTGTAAAAATATTTCACACCCAGCCACTCTCATTGTGTTGAAAATGCTCGGGCAATGTCAATTACCTGATTCTGACGTGGTTGATCATCTCATTTAAAGCATGGTCACACTCTGTAAGCTTTGTATGCAGATGATGGATGCTCACATATTCTATTAATGTCGGTTTTGTTTGTTTTGACTTTAAACAACTTTTTCTTAATGACTCCAAAATGAATCCATCTTAAAACTTATGAAAATCCAATATTGTTTTCATCTTTGCATATAATTCTTTGTTTTGTTTCATGCACTATGATTATATTTGCTGCACCATATTCAATAGCAAATATGGCTATATTTGCTATTTTTCTGTCGCATTTCGTGCCAATCAAATTAGTATTTGTTGTCAACAAATTTACATCTAATTTGTGTTAATTCTTGGCAGTGAATGTTGTAATGTTATAATAATAATATTAATAAATAACTTTAAAAATGCATATGCCTTATAACATATTTTTAAATAGAAAAAGTTATGTTGGGGAAGCAGGCACTCATATAATTTCTTATTTAAACTTATAATGAATTTATTTTTATTTCACAAAAATAAAATAGGTAACGCTTATCTTTTTTCTTCCAATAAAATGTTTACGTTTTCTTCACGTTTGCTGCAAAACAGCATTTAAATTTTTGAAGTATTCTTTTTTTAGTGAGGGCATCACTTTGGTCACTCTGCATTGTTACCTGGTGGTACCACAATTTGAAATGTCTACTTCCAAATATGCACCTGGAAAATCAGCTGGAACCCTCTCTTTCAAACCCTGCCAATTGGGATTCCTATTACCTTTTAACGTGTCCATGCCAGACGTAGGTTTGTTAACATTCCATGGGTTCCAATCAATTATTTAATTTCAGAAATATCATTCATTATCAATGTCATTTCAAGGCCCCGGATAAAATTATTAATTTTAAGAGATTCAATAAGAAATAATAATAAAATAATTCCTTGTACAGTATGCCATTTAATTAATCAATTCTGGCACCATCTTTTTATATATATATATATATATATATAAAAGATGGTTAAAGTGAAACATATACTTAAACATAGATGTGAGAGTATAAATAAATAAAATATTTTTAATGATTTTTTTCTTATTTGGCCCAATACAAACACATAATTATAAATGGTTTGTTTTAAAAGAGTCTAGAAAGACATTCTTCACAGTGTGGGATACAAAACTTTTTTTTTTTTTTTTTTTTTTTTTTTTTTTTTTTTTTTAACGAGCATCACCACACAAGCAGAAATCCATCTTGGCATGTGTCGACAAACCATTAAAAAAACTATTCATATTTAAAAATATGTATGAATGAAAATAAAATTACATGATTGTAACAGGTTCATTTCAAGTGTAAAAATGACTTTTTGAAGGTTTTATCGCAGCATGAAATTGAAAATAGATGGCTTCAACATTCTTTTTAAAATTAAATAGAAATTCATTTTTTTGGTTTGAAACAATACTTTAAAAAAATACCTGATTACATAAAAAAACAAGAAAATATTCTGTTTCTTGAAAATAAAAATTATTCCTAAACCAATCAGCATAATGATAAAAGCAATCGATAACATTTTCAATCTAAATCTAACTTTCTACTGTAATTTTTTTTTTTAAATAATGATATTTTGTCATTAATGGATCAGTTTTTAAAAACAAATTAAAATTCACAAGTGTTTTTTTTTATATAAGTTTTTGGAATTTTCTATAGCTTACTGATGAAAGGGTGATTATCCACTTTCAAATTGCTGTACAACTAGTCATAATGATTTGAATTAAAGAAGGGTAATCCACTAACAATGTGCTGAATGTCTGTTTATCAAAAGAATTATTTGAATTGAACAACAAAATTTATATTCATTTTTCAATCGACTTAAAACATACTTTTATTTAAGTTTATAAAAAAATACATTTTTTTTTGTTTAACATAGTTCTTGTACAATGTAGCATTTGGGTACATAGGTTTCAACATCTCGCATATATTTTTATCAGGTGGTATATTATTCTTTTCAAGAAACAAAGTAAACGATCGCATGTTTATTTTCTTCGTAGTCTCTTTAATGTTATCTTTGTAATCCTGCAAGAAAATAAACACCTTCGCTTGTATTTTTTTGTAGACTTGCAGGATGTGGGGTCCACGAATCATGGGTAAAAGTTCATTAGGCATCCATCTTTTAAATTCCACGACTACAGGAGTTTCAATGCTTGATGACAACCACTGCAACAGACCACTCGTGTTGACAAATACTGTATAAGGATCTTCGTTACCGGGATCGCCAATTTCGTACCATTCCTTTTGATGATCTGCACAAGGAATGTCGATATTCTAAAACCGTTTCAATATCATCAGATTTGAATTATGGTGAGCTGTATTTATCCATAATGTAAGTGATGCCGTATTGCTCGGCATCGTAAAGAAACGAAGCGTGATGCAAAGCCATTTATTGCAGTCTGAAAGCTGAAGAGCAAATGATTCTCCTTGACTTTAGTTCTAGTCATTTTATACATTACAGCATATCAATCAATATGTATTCATTTAATGAATCATTCATAATTTTTAGTAAACAAAAATTTAATAAAAGTTGAGTGTATTAATGCATAGATGAGTCACACACTAATTTTTTTTTCTTAAATGTTTCATACAAAAAAATAATAATAATTTAACAATATTTGCCTGTTAATGAAATCAAAAAATTTGTGTTGTTCAAGATATATTTAAATGGATGAACTTTTCTAATTAAGTACAAGCTAAATTAAATAGAAATTTTTTTTTTTGGTCTGAAATGAATACTTAAAAATATATCTGCTTGCATAAACATCAAGAACTGCATTAAACAATTTAATTTTAAATTTAGTAAAAAATTTTATTTATTTATAATTAACATGACACTAATCAAAACATACTTTATTTTTTTATTAGTGTCATGTGTTAATCCTTTGCTCATTGCAGAATTTTTTAAAATTAATTTCTATTGGTCTGAAACAATTTTTTTGAATACTCAAAAAAAAAAAAATAGTTGCTTGCATAAAACATCAAGAATTGCATTCTTATAAATAGTAATTTAAAGTTAAATTTAGTAAAAATGTTATTTATTTGTAATTAACATGCGAATATCAAAAAATAAAGGATTTTTTGATTAGTGTTATGTGTTAATCCTAATGCATGTCATGCTGTAAAACATAAAATATTTTTGAATTTTTAATTTATCATTGATAAAAACTTTTCCTCCTTCTGAATATTCCATAATATATTATAGTTTTAAAATAAATCTCTAGCAAACTCAATGGATTCCCATTTTCATTAATAAAACTCCATTAACCATGTTAAATAATTTTTTATTCCAAGTAGGATCAGAATTTACTAAATGAATAAATAATAAAAACCATAACTTGATTTAAATAAATATATTTATTTACAATTTTTACATGAGCAATGAAGATTACAATTTTTCTATAAGATATTGTAATAATGAAGATACAGTATAAATTTTTTTTTTCTTTAAAAATTTCAGGAATTCATAACTATAAAAATACTGATTCAGGACTTCTCATGCAAATAATTTTATGTAAACTTGTTTTTTGATGATTTTTTTGTATTTTTTCAACAGTTCAAAAAAGCTCCAACAAATGGTAATATTTTCTGTCTTTAGAATCAGTAGTAAAATTTCGATAAACAACATTTAATATAGTTAGCATCGAAGGATACCAAGCCAAGTTGGCTACAGTTGTCGGTTTCATGATTAAAATGATTCGAAAACCTTTTTTCGTTTTAAAAGCTCTGGCAAAAATAAAAACAATACTCATTTTTTGTTTTTATGTTTGTGTACATAATAAATAACACAGTTTAAAAATTTAACAAAAAGTTTTACACATTTTCAATATTGTCAGACCATATCATTAGTAGTAACCGTATTTTCCCAATCATTTTCATCTTTTAAATATTTATTCACAAATCAGTTTTTTTAATTGATTTATTTTTACAAAAATGATATTTTCTTCTTCTTTAGATATTTTATTTATTTTTAAATTTGATAATCATATGAAAAAGGAAAAGTTGTTCTTTTTAAATCATATAATATAAAGTTTGATATTTCATCCACTAATTACAAATCGAATGTTTAATGAATTTGTAAAAAATCACGTTACACCTTAAAAGATAATAATTGCAGAATTAAATGAAAAACTTGTCTTATTCAGGAATAACACTCTAATTTGAATGTTCCTTATCAACCAAGTGGATAATAATTGTTGAAAAAAACCAATATTGTAGTTGTCAGCACCTTAGTATAGCATAATTAAACTTTAATTATGTTCAGTAAATCTTACTGAACATAATTAAAAATTTTTTATAATACTTTTGTAAATATAAAAGTGTAATTAATCACATCTTAAAAATCTCTTATACTAACAATGCTGTTAATATTTATTGATTACATCTTAAAAATCTATAAATACAACCTCATTTGTTTCAGAAATTCATTTGTTCTTTGTTTCACTTTAGTTAAACATGTCTTCTACAGTAGAATACTTGGCATTTATCAAGTGGATTATATATAGAAATTAACCGGTACCAAATAAATACTATTTATTTCTACTTATGATAAAACTAAATTCACGTTAGTAGCAACCAATATGAAACTTAGGTTGAATAATATTCGATTTGAACCGTACGAAGGATCAATAGAACCAAAGAAATACAAAAACAAATTATTATGAAATTTTCTCTATAAAAAAATTATAGTTCTTTTGCAACTACATAAAAAAAATTGTGTTACTGAATGTAATATCATTTTTCATTTATTCAAAGTTCTGTGAGATTCATTCTGTAAAAAGATATTATTTTTGATTTTAGCAAAGATAGTGATTCACAGTGTGCACAATATGAGACCAGAATATAATTAATTTGCTTTATACGAAGCAAAAAATGAAAAACAACCTCATTAAAAATAATCTTCCGCGACGTCATGTCTCGCAATATGGTTACACTTGCATACCTTGATTGTTCAAACATACTTTTAGTAGGAAACATTCCAGAAAATTTTTATAATTATCAGATGTTACTAAATTAAATTTAATTTCCTTAAAAAGTCACGCAAAAAGAACTCGAAGCATTTTTGGATAAACATAAAAATGGATTAAGGTAAAATAATTTTTTAATATAAGGACAAATTTTTAAAAGGTATATTGAATGCAATAAGTTTTAACTTTCTTTTGTTAATAACTTTGTCAAATTTCAGATAATACAATATTTCTACTTATAAAATCTTAATATATATTTCTTTTATTTTAGGTTTATCTATACCCGATAATGGTAAGTTTTAATTTCATTCTATATTAGAAAATTCATCAATTGCATAATTAAAAAAAACAGTTTGAAATTAGCAACAGAAAGGTAATTGAATAAATTTAAATTTTGTTAATCATTAACTGTATATTCTAATTTGTATGTAATAATTTTCTAGAAAAAGAAATATTTGATGTTATGAAGTATGAAGTAAATCGATATAACTCTTTTATGGGAAGATGGCCTCTTCGCTACGTAAAACCAAAAGACTTAGCTAAAAATAGTTTCTTTTACTTATTATTTGAAGATCGTGTACAGTGTGCCTTTTGTAATATTATCATTGATGATTGGAATGTTGGTGAGACTCCTTTAAAAAAACATATGAAAAAAGCACCCAAGTGTCCATTTCTGATGGCTTCAAATGTGGGTAATATACCTATGCAGAAACAAAAACCTATTGAAAAATCATTAAGTAGATTGATACCAAATACTAAATCTAATAGTACCTCTTTATCTGGTCAAGCAAAGTATCCAAGGATGACGGAATTGAAAAATAGACTTGCAACATACAAAGACTGGCCTCTCATGATGCTGAGCCCCAGACAGCTTTCTGAATATGGATTATTTTACACAGGTATATCATGTTTTGATTTAAGTTATTAAAAATAGAAGCAACCTTTGTTATTTTGAAAACTAGTGGTTTTTATTAAAATTATATTATTGGACATAACATATTTTGTAACTAATTCTAGAAGAAATCAGAAATATGAAGTTTTATTTAATTGAATTGATATTGAAAATTGTTTCTAGTTCATGAAGGGATTTTTTTTTATTCATAAATAAATGCAAAATATGTGATTCCATGTAAATTTTTAATTTAAAATCGTTTCATTTTCTCAGATAATGAAGATATTATTACATGCTTTTATTGTGGAGGATCTCTAGGAAACTGGAAATTAAATGATAATCTTTGGGTTGAACATGAGTAATATTTTCCTGATTGTAGATATTTTAACCTTGTTAAATGTCACAGGAATCCGGAACAACATTCCACGCACCATAACTTGGAAGAAGAAAAGGTAAATTGTTTTCAATTTTACTTATTAAACTATTTCATTTATGTTTGATTAATTTCAATAAAAATTTGATTTCTTATTTTAGACCAGTAGCACTCATTCATTAGCGCAGAGTGAAATGATTCGACATGCATGCGATATGTTTCTCAGCTCCTTAGTACAGAAAGTTGTTACGCACCATTTAAATATCACTGGAGGACATTTCATATATTTTCATCACCTCTGTGAAGCTATTTTGGACTATAAAGATAGAGAGCCTGCAAAGTGAGTGAATTATTCCATTTCATTATATGGTTTTGATAATTAAGTTAATGGGATATAAACACAAAGCTGCTGCTTGTGTTTGTATAATCAGTTTTAATATAATTTTGGGAGTGATGGTACATTAAATATGAAATTTTCAAATTTAAATCTTTAGTCAGATTCAAATTTGAAATCTAAAAAGCATCCAAGAAGGAATATTGTATTGTTCAGTTTACAATAAAATAATTAATTGTATGCAATCAAGATTACAATTTTTCTGAATTTCATACTTAATGTCTAAATGAGAAAGTTCTCCCAAATTTATTTTAGCAGAATTTCTATATTTTAAACCAAATTTAGATTAAATATTGATAAAGCATAAATTTCAAAATATATCTGTATTGCAATGTTTTTTTAATCTAAAAGTTAATTACTTGAAGTATCTTTTAATAAGTATATGTTTTTTATTTTTTAATGTTCTTATATTTCCATGTATTCTATAATTTTAAATGCTATAAGTTCTATTAATTTTATTAAACTCTGAAGGTTCTTTGATTTTTTTTTTACTCTTAAAAAAACATGAATATTTTTAATTTTTTTCTTAATGGTTTGTGTAGTATATTAATGCATACATTTTTAATTTCAGATCTAACTGTGAGGTTCTGAGTTCTGAAAACTCTGGTAAGTTAATAATATTACACAAAATATTTTCAATTTTTCACAACAGTTGGTCAAATTTTACATTGCTATGAACAAATTTATTAATGTGGTTTTTTTTCTCTTCTTAGCTGCAGACGAAAATGTGAATGGTTTAAAAAGATATTTGTAAAATATGTATGTCAGAAGAAATGAATATAGTGTTTGAACCATGTCGTCATCTAGTTTCCTGTCAAAATTGTGTACAGATCCTCTTTAATTGACCACTGTTCCGCAAATGTTGTGCAAAAAGAGGAATGAATGATCGTTAGAGGGCGCTGCGATGCCAAGTTAATTGGGTGAAAGAAGTGCGAGTTTGCGAGAGTGCTTGGAAAGCGAGAGAAAGTGAAAGGTAATCTTAGAAGTGTGAGAGGTTTTTGAGAGAGATTAAATTTTTTTGGCATTAGAGATCAGTATGTGTGGCATTACTATTAATTTGTAAATATTGTACAAAGTTTTAATTATTCGTAGTATGTGTAATAAAATAGTCATGAATTAATTCAAGAGAGCTGATTTATTTTGAACCACCAACAACTTAACAACATTTGTGAACAACAAAAAGAACCCGGAAGTAGGCGAATTCATTTCTT
>BPLR01003365.1:0-15401 GCA_021605095.1 Caerostris extrusa
TTTTCATGACTCAGAGAATCTACTTTAGTTTTTTCTTCCATCTACATAAAATAAATTCTACACATTATGATTTCTTTCTATCTCCATTCCACAGATACAAGTAATTTAAGAGTGATTTAAGTACACTCATGTCCATAAATTAAGAATAATTCAGAATCACACAGAAATTGAACTCTAAAATAAAAATTTCACCTGTAGAATTATCACACATCTTGAGGAAGAATATGCAAATTTCAGGAAACCACCAGATGGCGCGGATAGTACGTCACAATGACGAGTGTAAGAGAAGGGTATATAAGGAATGGTGGCAAAGAAGTAAAATTGTTCACAAGCGCCTTAAAAGCCTTTCAGTGCAATAAACGCATAGTTATGGCACAAAGGAAGCATTTGGATGATTTTTTACGTCGTAGAATTATCGGACGACTGGAATGTGGACGTACCCAGCTGGAAGT
This sequence comes from Caerostris extrusa, assembly GCA_021605095.1. Lineage (NCBI taxonomy): Eukaryota > Metazoa > Arthropoda > Arachnida > Araneae > Araneidae > Caerostris > Caerostris extrusa. The sequence continues at coordinate 453 of BPLR01003365.1, forward strand.
ATCCGAGGAACTTGGAATCGCCCAGAGTGTCATCTCCAGGCTTTGGCATGATTCCAAGATGATGGTAATGTGAGTAGATGCTACCAGTAGATGGTCGCCCCCGAGTTACAACGCCGAATGAGGACCGGTATAAATAGTTCTCAGAATACAATTTAATTATTCTGCGAATTCATTTCTGTAAGCTCATAAATTAAAACATGCAATATCTGTCCTATATTCCCAAGAATATTATTTTAAAATCAAAGTTAATTTTTTTTTCATAATTTGGATAGTTCATTTTTGAATATATGGATGCACACATAATGTATTGTTTAATACATTGTTTTTCACTAATAAGGCCATGATGATGATGAAAAGCACGGACTTTGGTTGGTTGAAGCTAAGTATTCAGTTCAACTGTTTTCCCACAACACTGGCTTTATGGGCTGATGGCCAACTGGCTAGAGCTCTAGCCGTTGGTATTGAAGGCTTCAGGTTTGAATCCTGGCGGTGGCATGGATGTTTGTTGGTCTATCGGAATCAATTTTAAGCATTAGGCCTCGGTCAGTTCAATCCTCGTGTACACAAGATGACCGTAGAGCGACAAAAACAAACCCACAACCCTAGTGAGCCCTGATGGCCAACTAGCTAGACTGGTATCGAAGGCTTCAGTTTGAATCCTGGCGGTGGCCTGATGTTTGTTGGTCTATCGGAATCAATTTTAAGCATTAGGCGGTCAGTTCAAGCTGACCTAGAGCGACAAAACAAACCCACAACCCTAGTGAGGTGATGGCCAACTAGCTAGAGCTCTGGCCGTTGGTATCGAAGGCTTCAGGTTTGAATCCTGGCGGTGGCATGGATGTTTGTTGGTCTATCGGAATCAATTTTAAGCATTAGGCCTCGGTCAGTTCAATCTCGTGTACAAGATGACCGTAGAGCGACAAAACAAACCCACAACCCTAGTGACTGATGGCCAACTAGCTAGAGTCTGGCCGTTGGTATCGAAGGCTTCCCTGGCGGTGGAATGGATGTTTGTTGGTCTATCGGAATCAATTTTGCATTAGGCCTCGGTCAGTTTCAATCCTCGTGTACATAAGATGACCGTAGAGCGACAAAACAAACCCACAACCCTAGTGAGGCCTGATGGCCAACTAGCTAGAGCTCTGGCCGTTGGTATCGAAGGCTTCAGGTTTGAATCCTGGCTGTGGCATGGATTTTGTTGGTGGCTCGAAATCCATTTTAAATCGTAGGCCCGGGTCTGTTTAGCCCTTGTGTACACAATTTGATTTTAGAGCGAAAAACAAACCGAACCCACAACCATGGTGAAGCCTGACGGCCAATTGGCCGGTCGTTGGTACCGAAGGCTTAAGTTTGAATCCTGGTGGTGGCATGGATGATTGTTTGTGGTTCGGAATCCACGTTAAACTGTAGATCCCCAACTAATTAACGCACAGTCTGTAAAACAAATAATCGCGGAGAAAAGAAACCATATTTAAGCATTTTGATTAATAATTTCCTGAAATATATGGGTGTGCATAAGATGATGATCGTAGAGCGCCAAACCAAACCCACATCCTTTGCATTTATTACAATACTGCAACATTTGGTTTGCCACTCTACGGGCATTTTGTGCACACTTTAGGCTAATTAGAATGGTGTAGTGTTTCTTTCTTACCTTTTCTTCTTTAATTTTACTCAATAATTTATTTTAAAAAAATCCATGATTTTCTAATTTTACTCCTCCATTTGTTAATTTACTTTTGCTGGGACAGACCTTGATCACTTAATCGCCTTTTAATGTTTATCCTATCAATGCTCTCTATCCCAAGACAAGGGTTTAAGTTCCATACGGGGGCAAGGGTCTCCGTCAATTTGGCTAACTGACTGTTTCTGTTCGCATAATTTAAGGCAATTCTTTCTAAAATCGAAAGGTTCTGAGATGTCCGAGAGAAAATCAAAAGTATTTTCTAAAAAAAAAATATTTTCCGAAATCATCCAGTTTTTTTATTTAATTATTACATAATCTTTAATTTAAGGTCAAACATATTTCACCAACCTGATATTAGTGGGTCCTCTAAATGATTGTTATTGTTCAATTGATTTTATATTAAATTGTGCTGTTATTTACATGTTATAATCATAGAAGGGGTTTCCTTTTTAAGTTCTTTTTCCTACAATCCGAATGCAAATGTACAATGTTTTTTTATCTATTTTCTCAATTCTTTATTTGATAGCTCTAGCTAAAAGATCATGAAAGTCGTAATATTACGTTGGAAAGAATAAATAAAATGATGCGGACTACGCAGTGAGAGGCCAGTCATCTAGACACATCTAACAACACTATGGGAACAAGTGGCTAAGTTTAAATTAAATCAATTTAAAACTAATTTTGAAAGTAAACTTCTAAACTTTCATTTCATTTCTCATCACTAATATTAATTTTAATATGATAAATAATAATTTTATTTTTTAATTTTAAAACTAAATAAAAAAAGTAGGAAATAATTTTTCTGAAGTTTTACTCTGTTTTAAACTGAACTTTTTGAAAATATATATTAGCAATGTTTATTCATTTATCGATAACTACTTGTAAAAGTTCGGATGTTATTTCTGAACTGAGATTCAAATGAAAAAAAGCGGGGTTTTTTGTTTTCCAGTCGTAACTTATACAAGATTTGTGGTCATCTAAGAACAATTGTTAATATGTAGCATTTCGTTTTATTTTGATCCTAGTAATTATCCTCCATACCTTCCAGGAGCAAATTAAATGGCCATTGGTGAAAAGTTTAAGGTTGACAGATCTTCAAAGGAAGGGTTGAACCTTATGTTAGGCTTTGGTCTTTGTACGTTTTTCTTACCCCCTCCCCCTCCGTTCGACCTTGGAACAGACTATTGGAGAGAGAGAGAGAGAGAAAAAGGGAGTGGAGAGTCGAGTGAATAGTTTCAGGCAGTAGGGAAGGTGCAAAGAAGATTAATAGAACTTGCTTTTTGAGATGATTTTGTACATATTTCTTATTTAATTGTGTTTTGTTTGTTATCTGCAATTTTAAGTAAATATAACAGTTAAACATCTTATTATTATTTTAAGAAATAATTTAGTTTCTTATATACAGCAATTTTGGTACCGAGCGCCAGCCACTCGGCCATTCAGGCTCCTTGGTGTCACTGGATATTTACCTTGTAAATTTTGTTCTATTCTCACCTCGGAAGTTTCACGAACTTTTACAATTGAATGAAACTTGACCATGATATTTGGTTACGAGGTTCCGAGGTGGTTTTAAGAACCACAAAACATCTTAAATTAGTTAAAAAATTGGCATTAAATGAAGTTGATTAAATTAATGAGTAGTAATAAATAAAATAAAATAATTAAAATTTAGGAAAAGCATCTCTTGCTTGAGAACAATTAGAGCAAAGAGATCGAAAAAGCTAAGCTATCGGTGCAATTAAAGAGTCCGTTGTCGATGCCCAAAAATAAAAAGGTTAAAGTTAAAATTAAAATTTTAAGATAAAATAAAATAAAACAAAAAAATTAAGATTAAAATTATCAAAATAGCAAAGAAAATTAAAAATAACAGCTGAACATGAAGAAAACGTAAAAACATACAAAATAAATTCTTGAAGTTATAGTTGACTGGCTCGCCAACAGATGGCGCCTTCAGTCAGTTGGTATACAATATTGGAAACAACCCAACCGAAGCTAGGTAAAAATACATTTTTAATACGCTTTTATTAGTTTCACCTGCATGTTTGTATGTATGAACTAACCCAGAAGCCTCCGTTAGTTAAAAATCAGCGGGTTACCCAGTAATGCATTGCGTGGTGTTTGTACCACGTGACATGGCCAATCGTAACGTCGTTCTGGCCATCGCGGCCAGGCGGCCTAGGGTTGCTAGTTAGTCAACGAAGCTGTTTACCCAGTTGACTTATATTTCTTAAAATACCATAAGCATGTATATGGGCTAGGGTACGACAGAGAATTCAAACCCCAGAGGACATGTCTGAAAAAGATCTTGCCATCTTTCGTGATTTCTCCCGATGAAAATACACACCCAGCTGATTGCATCATTGTTTAACGTAGTTTGAAAGAGAACTTAAATAATAAAAATAAAAATACTTTCAAAGGTTAATATAATTCAAAAAGGAGTGCAAGTTAAAAATAACAAAAACGTTTCAGAGCAGTTTGCGAAGAGAGTGAAATGGTAATGACGGAGAAAATCTGCGAATCGTATAAGATCAGTTGCAAGTGAACGATAGAAGAACAGAGCCTGAGGGAGGGGAAACGAAAACGTTTCGACTACCAAGTCCTGTAAACAATATAGTCACTACGTGGCATTGTTAGATGGTTTGGAGCACATACAGTTGGCAAAGATTTGTAGCTTGTCAGCTTTATTGTTGGTAGAATTAATTTGATTGATTAAATTTGGAAGATTTTTGATATCAGTGAAAAGAGAAATGAATTCTTTCATTAATATAACAGCATTTTGGAATAAGTTGAGATCTTCAATGCCGGATAGTGAACTTGGTTGGTTTTGATTTACAAAAGTTGAAGGAGGTACAGCTGCAGTTGCATTTACGTTGTTTTTAAGCATGGAAGTAAAACTGATTTTGGGGGTAACTTGTCTAGGAGGAATAACTTTGGGATAGGCAGCCCGTAATGTTAGAGTTAGTATTTATCTTTGGAAATTTGGGGCAGCAATTCCAAGCTGCTAAGTGTCCTGTAGCGTTGCAATTAATGCATTATGGCACCTCAAGCTTCCCTTCAATTGGACACTCCTTATGGGAGTGTTCTTTATCACATTTAAGACACCTAGGTTTATATCCACAGTTATTAGCATTGTGATGGAAATTATTACATTTAAAACATTGGAGGGTCATTGGTCGTAAGTTAAATTTCTCAACTTTTAAAGTATAGCAATCGTTCTAGTTAAAAAATTTCCATGCTTTTTTGTTCCCTAGCAAGGGTAATCTGCCAGATTGGTTGAGGCTGCTTGGTTTTAGATCTTTTAACTGGGTTACCTTGTCAAAAGAGTAGCCTAGATTAACTAGCTCATCCTTGATTTCTTTATAAGAGTTTTAATGTAGAGGCCTTTGATAACGACCATTAAAGGACGTTGACATTTAGACGTTATCACAAAATATTCGATGGAGTTTACTGCTAGATATCTGGTTATAGCCCTGTGCTGATTTACGTCGAAGGGAAACATCTTGGCCATCTCGCCCGCAATTTCGATGGTAACTTTACTTTCAAAAATTTGGCAAATTTGGCAAACATAGTTTTTAGATTTTCTATTGGCTTGACCATAATGGGTGGCATTTTCTTAACTATCCGGGGTGGTATCAGAGTCCTGCTCCTCCTGTTCGTCTACAATAAGTTTGCCAAACGAATTTTTGGTCTCAACTAAATGTTGATAATTTTTAGCACAATTGACCTTAGCAAGCAATAAGCTTTTGGAGGGCATAGTAAAACCGTCATTATCATGTTCATGATTATTAAGACGGGCAGCATTGCGCTCAATTTGAGAGTTAAAGTTTATAATTTTATGTTTTTTACAAGATGACAATGGGTAAAGCTCAAGTTTGCTTACCTCCCTCATTGCATGCTGTAAGTTCATCATGGAGTATCTTTATCTCTTCAAAGTCATCATCATCGGTAGAATATCCAATCAGCGCTGCAGCATATGCATCGTAGAGATTCTGTGCAATGTCCTTCTTCTTGATCACAGTAGATATGCGTGCACAGCGTTCTTCGTCAGATAAACTGGATTGCTTTTCGGGAAATGTAAGCGAGGCCAACCACTCCGATTGTATTGCAGCACACGTTGTATCCATAAGCTCCGGGTTACTCGCTCCTGGTGCACTTTCCCGAACGAAGTAGTCCATCGTCGCATCACGCTCCATTCTCCTCCACCATTCATCTTCGGGGTCTCCATCTCTCCAAATACTTCACTTCCTTCCGATCTCTTCGAATCCTTCTAATCTCGGGATCACGTACTCGAACCTCCTACCGTCAAACTCTATGCTACCTTCTGCAAAAAAAAAAAAAAAAAAAAAAAAAAAAAAAAAAAAAATTTCATCGTACTTTTGGGATGAATCCCAGCCCTCATTCTATCATCACAAGCAATATTAAACTGTTTTAAAGGAAATTTACAAACATAGTGGTAATTTAAAATGCAAAAAAAAAAAAAAATACTAATATCAAATCCTTTGTGAAAATGCGAATACAAATAATACAAATTGCACTTTATAATGTTATTAGACACATGGAAAAGTTGTCAGTTCGTGTAGACGAGATGTTTTATGTTTTCACAACTTAAAAATACATTTTATTTTAAAAATTTTTAAACAATTACTTAACTAAAAACATTATATAATACTAAAACCTGTACACATCAAGGCAACTATGGGACATTTGGAAATGAAATGATTTGTATACGTTCAGAATCCACCTTAAACCGTAGGTCCCATTCTAACATGACTGTAGAGCATTTAGTGTAGGACTGGCTTCATTATCCTTCCCTACATCTCTACATACAGGAGAAAACATCTCCTCCCCCGAAATCTATCTGTAGACAGACGGACTTGGTCTACCATGGGAGTGTTGCGCCAATGAAGAAGAAGATGTATTTGCCTGCAATTGCTACTGACTTGCAGAAATAAAGTGATTAATAATATTCTGAGGGTGAGTATTTAATTTTAAAGCTCTTTTATGGCAAACTGTAATTATTTTTCATGGTTTTTACTGATTCACTGGACAATTGTTCACCACACTATTTTTGCATGTTTTATATGTATGCATGTTTGTCATTAAAATACCTTTGCTGCTGAAGCCTTCCATCTCTTCCTGATGTCAAGTTTTTTTTCCTACCAACCGAATGAAAATGTACAATGTTTTTTATCTATGTTCTCAATTCGTTTTTTGATTGGTCTAATTAAAAGATCATCAAAGTTGTGATATTAAGAGGGAAATCATTAATAAAATGATACAGACTAAGTAGTGAGACACCAGTCACTTAGACATCTAACAATGCTATGGAAATCTTAGAGACTAGCATAAATTAAAAGGATTTATTACTAATTTTAAAAGCGAGATTTAAACATATTTTTATTTTACATCACTAATAATAATTTTAATTTGAGAAATAATTAGCCAATTTTATAAGACTAAAAACTAAATGAAACAAATACTCAAGGATGGAAATAATTTTTACTCAAGTTAATTCAATATATTCAGCTTCAAGGCGTTTTGGAAATGTAACTTTATTTCATCACTTTTAAATTGAACTTTTTTTAAAATATACATAAGTGTATAGATTGAATAGGTTATATTTTCAGATTCGGATGATCTTGTAATGTCTTTTTGAAGTTCGGAAATTATTTCTGAACTGAGATTAACAGAAAAAAGTATTTGTTTGTTTCGGTTGCCTGGCATAACGTAAAGCGATAACAGGAGATAATTTGGGTCCTTACTGGCACATGTGCAGTCGTACTACTGTGTACAAAAAAGTAAAACCAATTTTTTTTTCAAAAACTCTTTATTTATACTTACAAATTTATTTCATCACCTACAAAGTTGTCCATTTCGGACACAATGTACTTCTGCCACCGTTTTTTCAATCCTCAATGCATGCTAAAAAGTCATCGGCAGGATGGCCTCGAATCTCTTCAATCGACTCAAATCGGTGTCCCCAGAGTGATCATTTGAGTTTATGGAATAGCCAGAAGTCGCACGGTGTGAATACGGTGGTTGTGGAACGTTATAGGTTTAATTTTTGTCCCAGAAGAATCAATGTAGTGTGAGCTGGAGCATTCAGCGTTTTCCGTACGGTGTCTGTAAGCCGAATGTAAATGTGCAACATTTTTTTACGTATTTTCTCAAATCGTTATCGATAGCACTAACTGAAAGATCATGAAAGTTGTAATATTAAGTTTGAAAGACGCCAGTCACAGCAACCCTTCTAACAATACTATGGAAATCTGTGGGACAAGCATTAATTAAGAAGATTTATTACTAATTTTGAAAGCAAATTTAAACTTTCATTTTATTTTACATCGTTAATAATAATTTTAATTTGAGAAATAATTATCTTATTTTATAATACTAAAAACTAAACAAAACAAAAACTCAAGGATAGAAACAGTGAAATAAATGCAATATTTTCAGCTTTAAAGCGTTTTGAAAATTTAACGCTGTTTTATCACTTTTTAATTGAAGTTTTTCAAAATATACATTAGTGTGTATATACGTTATCTGGTCGAAACAAGCTAAATATCTCGGTGTTATCCTCGATAAAAATCTCATCTATCTTCCACACATTATACACATCCGCGATAAGTTCAATAAACTCATTCGTATCCTCTATCCTTTAATTTGCCGTAACTCTCCAATCACCATAGACATTAAACTTCTTCTTTATAAGACTTACATGAGGCCTACAATAACATATGCTAGCCCCGGTTTGGGGATCCGCTGCAAAGACCAATATTAATATTATTTGCCGCCTGCAAAATAAAATTCTACGAATGATCATTAATGCCCCTGGTTTTTCCGTAATAGTGATATCCACCATTCTCTCAAATTGCAAACAATTCCTCAATTTATTCAAAAGCTTGCCCATAACTTTTATTCGAATCTTCCTAATATTCAAAACGATTTAATCAAAAGGCTCCCAGTTTATGACATCCAAAACCCCAAAAATGCTAAACGTCCTCGAATCTCTCTCATAATTGATTCCACTTCCCACCCCTGACTTGCTCCCGCCTTATTTTACCCAATGCGTTTTCGCAATCATTTCTCCTCACGTTGTACTTCTTTTAATTTTTTAGATTAATTCTATGTGTTTACTTGTATTTATCTCGAACCTTTTTCTTCAACTCTACTTATTAATTATTTTTATTTGTTTTTATATTTTTATATATTAAATATAAATGAAAGAAAAATAAAAAATGAATAAATAAAAACCTTCCTCGATTTGTTTAGATTACTTCAAAAATGTAGTCTCTTTCTTTTAGTCTCTTTTTTTTAATTCTTTATATATATATATATATATATACATATATATATATATATATATATATGGGCAAGTAACCTATTAGTCTTTACCTGCTTTGTTTTTCAATGTATTATCTCATTACTTCAAAGGACTCCAACTCAAGATGAGGCTAGCGGATGCTTGGCAGCCAAGGTGCTTTGCACCAACACAAATCATCAGTGTGTATATTCATTAGTGTACATATCCATTAGTGTGTATATCCGCTGTATTCAAACTCTTTCCAATGGACAATCCAAGATAGAAGCTAACAGCTACTGCGCTGCCACGGAGCTTCACCAAAACTCGAGCCATCATAATGTTCAGACTGAAATGTATTCAAATTGATATACCGTATTTAATGATTTTTTTGGATGTTCGAATAAGTTCGAATGTTATTTCTGATCTGAGATTGAGGAATAAGTGCTTGTTTGTTTTGTTTGCCAGTCATAACACAAAGTGCCTGATGGAGATAGTATATGCCCATACAGGCGCATGTATATTCGGAAGTATTACATTATATTTTCTTGTGATTTTCTGAAGTTGAGGCTGTCTGAGTTGGAGCAGAATATGATTAATCGGTTGATAGAGAAGGATAGTCAGTTTAACGGTTTCCAACATCCTGGCTTTCCTTACAATACTGTAAGGACATGTAGGAGCCAGTGTATAACAGTGATGATTTGACTTTTGGTGAAGCTCTAAGTGGCTGCAGAAGCAGCCGTTAGCTTCTATCTTGAATGCCCATTGAAAAGATGAAAGAGCATTGCTGGGGAAAGAAAGCGGTAAAGACTAAAAGGAATCTTGCCCAAATACTGCAAAAAGAAAGTTTAATAGAGTGAGGTTTTTTTTCAATTTTATTTCATTATTATTATTTTAATAATAATGCGATGAAAGTAATTTTGGGAGAGAATTATAATAAAAATGAACGAGTAACTGAAGAGCTCAAAAGAGGAAGTTACACGGTTATATACATATAATGGGTAGAGAGATTGGAAAAAGAAATAAAACAGTGCAATAAATCGCTGGCTGGGTGAGAAAGAATCTCTAGATGACGTTGAGAACTTAACAGAATAAACGAAGATAAACAGTGCATAACAGTGAATTATCTTGTAATGTTTCATTTAAATTTCTTTGGAAATAGTGCGTTGTAGTTTGACACCTAAAAAAGGCTGATGTTATCGAAATAGGGTTTACCCACAAACATACAATAATGTTATAAGTGGCTGGGTTATTGAAAAAGATCAAATTGAAATATTCAACTCTTTAAAGAATATCAAATGTCCAATTGCACGTTCCGTTTTAAAATCAATTCCCGTCGTGCGGTCATTTTTTTTTCAAAACCTACTTACAATAATCGGTACAGAAATATCGAGAAACAGTCCAAAAATTTTCACTCAAATTAATAAGCATACACCAACTATCTGACTGTATATATCATATTTATATTGCTTCATTAGTTCTGATTATTATAGGATTTGTAAGCAAAAGCATTCAAAACCATGGATATAATGGAAATATGTTGATATACTTTTCAGCGAACTGATAACCGAATGACTAGCACTTTAGTAGTCGGTTCCAGAGGTTTTGGGTTCGAGTGCCGCTGATCCATAAATGTTTATAGTGGTTCAGAATCCACATTAAAAATAGGTCCCAGTCTAATATGACTGTAGAGTGTTGAGCATAGGTCTGGCTTGCCTATCTTATAAAACATCTTCTTCATCATCTACCTAGGCCGCCTGGCCACGGTGGCCAGACGACGTCACTATTGGCCATGTCACGTGGTACAAACACCGCGCAATGCATTACTGGGTAACCCGCTGATTTTGAACTAACACTTTTTTTCTTTTAATTTTACTCAATAATTTATTTTTAAAAATCCATGATTTTTCTAATTTTTTTTCCATTTGCTTATTTACTTTTACTGGGACAAACCTTGACCACTTAATTTCCTTTTAATGTTCATCCTATCAATGCTCTCTATCCCAAGACAGGGTTTAAGTCCCATACGGGGCCAAGGGACTCCGTCAATTTGGCTGGCTGACTGTTTCTGTTCGCAAAATTTAAGGCAATTCTTTCTAAAATCGAAAGGTTCTGAAATGTCCGAAGAAAATCAAAAATATTTTCTAAAAATGTTTTCGAAATCATATTTTTTTAAATTAATTATTTACATAATCTTTAATTTAAGATCAAAAAGTTTCAGCAACCTAATATTATTGGGTCCTCTAAATGATTATTATTGTTCAAATTATTTTTTATTAAATTGTGCTATTATTTACATGCTATAATCATAGAAGGGGTTACCTTTTTTTTAAGTTCTTTTTCCTACAATCCGAATGCAAATGTACAATGTTTTTTTATCTATTTTCTCAATTCTTTTTTTCGATAGCTGTAACTAAAAGGTCATGAAAGTCGTAATATTAGGTTGGAAAGAATAAATAAAATGATGCGGACTACGCAGTGAGAGGTCAGTCATCTAGACACATCTAACAATACTATGGGCACAAGTGGCTAAGTTTAAATTAAGTGACTTTAAAACTAATTTTGAAAGTAAACTTCTAAACTTTCATTTCATTTCACATCACTAATATTAATTTTTTAATATGATAAATAATTATTTTATTTTAAAAATTTTAAAAACTGATTAAAACAAATACTCACGGATGCAAATAAATTTTACTGAAAATATAATATGTAGAGTTTCAATATATTCAATATTTTCAATGTTTTCAGTTTTAAGGTGATTTGGAAATTTAAATTTTTGTTCATCACTTTTAAACTAAACGTTTTCAAAAAATATATATTAGTGTATTTTGGTTTATTCGCGAGCAATGTATTCGTCGATAACTACTTGTAAAAGTTTGGATGTTATTTCGGAACTGAGATTCAAACGAAAAAAGCGTTTGTTTTGTTTTTCCAGTCGTACTTAAAGAATAATATTATGTCCGTGCAGGAATAGTGGTTAGTCTGTAGCATTTCATTTCCTTTTCATCTTAGTAAGAATTCGCCATTCCTTCCCGAAACAAATTAAATGGTCAATGGTGAAAAGTTTAAGGTTGACAATTCTTCAAAGGAAGGGTTGAACCTTATTTTAGGCTTTGGTCTTTGTAGGTTTTTTCTTACCCTATCCCCCCTCCGTTCGATCTTGGAACCGACTATTAGGAGAGAGAGAGAGAGATAAAGGGAGAGGACAGTCGAGTGAAGTGTTCCATGCAGTAGGGAGGGTACAAAGATCCTTAAATGAACTTTGCTTTTAAGATGATTTTGTAAATATTTCTTATTTAATTGTGTTTTGTGTGTTATGTATTGCAGTTGTGCAGTGCTGTCTTTGCAATTGTAAATAAATATGACAGCTATACATCTCATTATTATTTTAAGAAATAATTTAGTTTCTAATCTACAGCAACACTAAATGCACACCACAACCATACAACAAATTCGTATTTAATGAAGCTCCTTGGCTACAAGGTAGCCGCAAGCCACTATCAGGGAAAAACATCAGATGAGGAGATAAATGCAGTGCATGAGACAGCAGCAAAGTAGAAAAAGAAAATTTTTCTTTGTTGTGGTGATTAATTTCTTGAGCTTTGGTGATGATGATGATTTAGCATGGTGGCACCACAACCATATCATGCCCTAACTTGTAATATTTTCGACATGTGAAAAATTCTTGTGATAAAATTTAAAATTAAATAAACATGTGTGACTGATAAAAAACAGCTGGTCAGTTTTGGGGAAATCTTTAAACTGACCAACTAGCTTTTACTCCTGGCTTTTATTGCAATATTGAAGGAAATGTAGGGACCATTTCAGGTGACCCTGACTGATGAAAGCATTGATTAAATTGAAGAACCACGCCATTTTCTGACAAAATCAAGCACTTAGCAGGTTTTGCATTGTTTGACGTCCGCTATCACGCGTCACGATAATAGAAATATTTTCCTTTATTTAAGTTTATTTTATTCTCGATTTGCTGTGCATTTATGTTGTCACTTATTTGAGCACTAACCTATTGAAGTATTTAATTTTCTTTTGATCTTCTGCCGATGGATAAGGACAGAACTTTTCGGGTGATAGTTGCTAGTTAGTCAATGAAGCTGTTTATCCAGTTGACTTATATTTCTTAAAATACCATAAGCATGTATAGGGACTAGGGTGCGACAGTGAATTCAAACACCAGAAGTAGGACTGAAAAAGGTCTTGCCATCTTTCGTGATTTCTATCGACGAAAATACACACGCAGCTAATTGCATCATTTTTTAACATACACTGTCAAGAAAAACTACTTTAAATATATAACAAATAAATGACTATACATAATAATAACATTTCACCCTTATATTGATGATTTGAGGTTTTGGTGAAGCTCCGTGGCTACGTAGCAAGCCGTTAGCTTCTATCTTGGATTGTCCATGGAAAAGATGAAAGAGCACTACCCTTATATTCTAGAAATAATGACAATATGAGTACCACAATGCACTAAATCGTAGTGATACTGGTAATACTGAAACTCCTACATAATGTTGGGTTGTAATAATGGTTTGGTTGAAATGTTTGTTTGTAATACTGCAACAGTTATGCTTAGCGGGTAACTTGGCTTCTCAGTAACTTCTAATTCCTATTTTTGCTTGATGGAATTAAATGGCCTTTTGATCACTTACCCATTGAATTGTTAAGAATTGAATCAACACATTATAATGCTTGGAATGGAAATGTAAAAATTATATAGAAATTTCTAAAATAAGTTACGGATACAAAAAGTAAGACCAAATGAATACGTCTTCAATTCGAACATAATCATTTTTAAAGTCTTTGGTAGATTTCCGATAAATATAGAGAAAATTTGCTATGCGATGTTCAGCAGTATTCTTCAGAAATTAAGTGTCAAACATGCCATTTGCAGCTTTTTCGAGTGTTCATTGTCCCTATGCTCACGAAAATCGTTCATCCTATCATGTGACCTGAAGTGTTTGCATCACGTGACAGCAATTTCAAACAAGAGAAAAATAAATTATTCTTTCTGTTTACATTTTTAGAATAGTTTAGTGGCATCGGTCCCTAATTGTACCGAATTTAAACTTAACTTTAAATTCTTTTATTTTTGCATTTTAACTTTTATTTATTTTTAGTATCTTTTAATTTTTGAGGTACCACTTTAACTGAATTTTGAAACTTGATCTGGTATTTTTACTGGCATTAATTAAGCAGCCAACTATAATATAATCATATATATGATTTAAGAAAGAGGAGGTTTAAGGGGTATTCCCCTTGTTTGGTACTCCGTAATCGGTAATTCAGTTCCCACCAACCAGCGCCAACTAGAGACCTTACGTAAGCTTCTGAGTCCAAAAAAGAATTCATACTCAAAACTCACTGAATAAGGGACCCGTCTCTTAAATTTTGTTCATTTCTCAGTTCAGAAAACATCTCCCCGAACCTTTTACAAATTACTAAAATAAGTATTAAAAAAGCAAAAAATGGCAATTGCATATAATATATATTTTTAAAAAGTATCCAATTTATTAGTGATAAGACAGTGTTGAATTTTGAAATTGTCTCTCAACTAAAATTTCCAGTTTCAATATTACCAAAAATGCATACAATTTCTTAATCCTTAATTCATATTTATGACTAGACATAATAGGGTTATTAACTGTTAAATTAAACAGAATTAATTAGATATGCAGATTATGAATTGCTGAAATTAACTTACAACTATCTTATCTTATTCTTAACCATCCTTTTATCACACATAAGTGGAGAATTGTTTAGAAATGTGCCTTGAGTCTTTGTCATATTTATGATTAGCATAATAGGGCTATTAACTGTTAAATTAAATTACATTGAGTATTAGACATGCAGATTATGATTATTAAATTAACTTTTTAAAATAATCTTACAATCTGTAGCAAAATAATCACTTACATAATCTATTTCCCCACCT